>PVKU01007473.1:0-87465 GCA_004027475.1 Anoura caudifer
TTTTAACTCATCCTATTTTTGTAAGTAAATAACTTTGTTATGACTTTGGTCGAAACACTTGACCTAAAATTTCTGGTCTATACAATGAGGCTTTGGGATTAAATGACTTTTCAACCTGCTGAATAGTCATTTTTCATTCAGCAGCTGTCAGTGTGGCTTTGGCTCACCTGTAACTCATAGTTTTGCAGAGCCAGTGGAATGAAAAGCCTGTTTCACTCCACCAGCCCAGAAGGAGCAGGTGGCTGTCTATTTCTTATGTTCTGGGGGAAGCTGTTTGTCAGTGATGACCTAGATAACTTTGGATAGCTTAACAGTAGCTCTTCCTGGGCATATGGGATGTTTAGAGGCTAATCACTGCCTCATCTGTGAGCAGTTCGATTTTTGTTTTATACAGGCCTGGTGAGTATACAGATAGAGGTAAATTTTTAAAAATTGAATCAATATCCTGGGATTTCATATTCCTCTTTTTTTTTTTTTTTTTTTTGTTAAAGACTGTTTTGAGCTACAAATATTCCTCTAGTTGCTGGGAGGTTTAAGATATAAGAGGCAGAATAAAGATGCTTGATAATGTAGTTGCTATGCGACTATTTTATAATTATATGGGTTTCTACCATAGTAGTTCATATGGAGGGGGTGATCAAGTATGCTCACGAAGTGACCACGTGAAGGATATTTTTCACGTTTCAGAGCCAAAGTCTAAGATCTACAGTTGGATAATATATAGATATGAAAGAAATACCACAACTTACAAAGACCTCTGTTTAAATCAAGAATATGGTGTTTATGTTACACACTTGGGTGAGCAGAAGCTCACCAAAGGTGGGCTTAGCTTCAAGAAAGGGAGGTATACACATTGGTCCTTTACAGCAAGATTTCTTCTAACAGTTCAGGGATGATGGCGGTGGCGGGGGGAAGAAGCTAAGCGCATGTGTGCATTACTCTTACTTAATAAGCATTGCCTGATTTAATCTTTACAGCAATTCTGTAAAGCAGGCTGCTACCAATCCCATTGTATAAATGAGAAAACAGACACTTTAACTTGCTCAAAACCGTATTATAATTGGGAGTAAATCTGGGACATAAACACAAAACTTGTAGTTAAAATCCAATGTTTTTCTCATTACATTATGTTTGGTAGGTGATCATTCACACTTACATTTTGTATTAATTATCTCTTTTACAAATTTCAGAGAGAAAGACTATTCTGTTGTGAGTTTTTCTTTAATTTTTACTAAATATCAGGGTTTTAACTCCAACCCTTTCTGGCGAGCTTACTGAATTTCAGAACAGGCTACATATTGATTTTATTGCATAGATTGCATTTTTTTACATAAATGAGTTCCTCAAAGTATCACATTAACTTGAACAGGGAAATCATTGCATAGTCTAAGAAATAAGGCAGTTACAAGTTACTTACGTGGTCTTTACAATTTAGCCAATCTCATCTCTGACTCGTGGGCAAAGGCCAAGAGGGCCCCACTCAGGGAGCTCTCAGGGTGCCTGTGCATAACCTGGCCTAGGAACAAGTGGAGATTTCTTTTGGAATGTGTGGTGTTATGCTTTCTAGAGTGAGGATATGGAAGGAAACTGATTGTTTAAATTCATAGGGCTAAAGCTAGGTAAGTATGATGTTACAAAGAGCATAGTGTGCTCTAATCTAGTGTCACAATAATAATGAGGGTGATGGTTTACCACATTGTGTAAAGTCTGTATACCTTTCACATACCCAACTCAGTTCATGCTCACTACCTTCTAGTGATGCAAACAGAACATGTTAATCCCCCCACCATTTCCCCCATTTTATAGAAATGCAAATAATCGAGGGAAATTAAGCTTAGAGATATTCAGTGACTTATTGGACGTCCCATAGGAGCAAGAAGGAGAGGTAGCCACCAGCTTTATATTTGAGTTTGTCTTTGTCCCTTTGCTGTTAGAATCATTGGTGTTCAAAACACCTTCATTCTCCTTATTTCTCATTTGCAGCTTACTTCTCCAAGAGGAAATACAAGAGAAATTCTGGAAATACTTACACATACTTGTAAAATCATAGTTTTAAAAAAGAGTTATTTCATTTTGGTGAGGAAGAAAGTTGTCTTTTAAAAAAGGAGGAGGGGTATAAACAAATAAATAAAATAACAAAAAAAGATTTCTACTTGTTTCGACCATGTTGTAGTTCTTTCACACTGATTATTTTACTTGAATAGACCCCTGGCCTTGAACTGATGATAACAACTAAAAGAATAATAAAAAGAGAAAGAAAGAGATGTGGTAGTGTACAGGATCAACAATAAAGGGGATTTTTTTTCACCCACTTGGACTTAATTCAAAGAGCAGAATAATTTACACCAAATTAGAGTTGTGACACACTAAGCTAATGTATTCAGTCAAAAGTTTCATAATTTTCCTGAACATACAGTTATCCTTCACTAGAAGAATTACATTAGTTATAATCAGTTTTTTACATTTATTGAATTACTTATAATCCGTCATCAAATATACAAAACTTATTTGGCAGTGTTTGGTAGATCTCTTTATGGTTGATCTACTGAGAGGTGTAAAAAATCATTTTTTCAATAATTTCTGCATTTTGTATTGGCCTCCTGCCCTGCCAAGGGGTACCTTCTTTTGGTATCATTGACCTCAGATACCACTTTGCTCCCCACAGTCCGATGGAGGGGTCTTTTTTCTTATTTACATATTTATTTATTTTTTATTTTTATTTTTTTTAAATTGTATTTTTTTTCCCATTACCACCATTAAAGTGGCTGTTGTCCAGGGCATCACCAAGATTGAGGTCCCTCTTATTCTTCCAGTAGGTGGCAATCTCAGCCTCCAGGTTAACCTTGATGTTCAGCGGTGCTTCTGCTCCAGGGCCTGGCATGGCCCCCCTGCCTGGATCTGAGCCAGCTCTGACTCCAGGTGCAGCAGGATCCCACGGAGCTCTTATCTCAGTGATTTGTAAGGTGATCACTGTGGTGCTCTCTTCAGTCTGCTGGGACCAGTACTTGTCTAGCTCCTCTGGGTTCTTTTGAGACAGCTGGTCATAATGGGCCTCTATGTCTGCCATGACTTTGTGGAGATCCTGAAATTTGAGGGCATCCAACACCACGGTCAATCCGGAGCTGGCAATCTGGTTTTCTAGATGACTTACTTTCTCCTTGTGGTTCTTCATGAAGACCAGCTCCTCTTTGAGAGCCTCAATCTCTGTCTCCAGCTGCATCTGAATGATAATGGTGTCATCAGTGACTTTTCAGAGCCCATTGATGTCACTGGGCACAGACTGTAGCATGGCCACCTCCATCTCATACCTGACTCTGAAGTCATCCCCAGCAAGAGGGGCATTGTAGATCTGCAGAGTGACACGGTATTGTCCGCTGAATTTGCAAAGATCTGAGCCCTCAGGTCCTTGATGATCTTGAAATATTGTCCCCAGTCTCTGACCTGAGGTTCCTTCTTCTCCAGGTATTCCCGGATTTTGCTCCCAGTCACTGATTATCAGCCTCCAGGCTTCTCTCCCTCTCCAGGTAGGGGGCCAGGCAATCACTTGGGCATTTTATAGTCTCCTTCTTGCTCTGGGTGCTTCCTATGACTGCCAGACCCCAGCCATCCCTACAGCCAGGCTCCTGGGCCCCCAGCTGCTCTGAACACTGGTGGAGTGGGGCACTGAAATCTGGGAGACCGAGCCCATAGTGCCTGCATAGACACTGGCCATGTGGCTGGCCGGCCAGTCCCAGTGGCTGGGCGACTTCACAGAGCCCTGGGTCTGGTAGTTTGTGGAGAAGCTGGAATGGGTGCTGAAGCTTATGTTCAGAGAGAAGCCAAGACTCAGTTTCAAGCAGCCATCTAAAAAAATCATTTTGATAGCAAAACTGTTTAAAAATACAAGCTTTGGGATTTACGGCAATAGATGCTGTTTATGGCTCATCTTATCTCTATTCTGTGTAATTAACTCTCAGATTTGCTTCTTTCAAACTTCTAGCTTGCCTTTTTGTTTCTGTTTTTCTTCTCTCCCTCTCCCACTCCCTGCTCTTTCTTTTTTTTTCTTTTTAGAAAAACTACCAACCCTGATGAATAAGAGAAGGAAAAAGTGAGATTAGTAGTCTTTTTAAAGTTAAAAAATGGTAATTTTATGCATTATTGTCTACATAGGATAAAAAATGTAAATCCTTATAAAACTAAGAAAATATACAATTACCCATATCCTAAGACAACACCCTAAAAAGCAGATTTGAAATTAACCATGTGTGGCTTACTCCCTACCCCATATCCTTCCACACTCTTTTTCTTTAGTTAAAAAATTAGAAATAATGTATTTTTCAAAGATAACTATTTTTTAAGTCAAAGAATTCAAAAGGCAGAAAATGAAGACCAATAATCCCTCTTCCCAAGCACTAGTCTTTGTTTCATTTCCTAGGGGCAACTGCTCTTAATTTGTTGTTGTACATTTTGTGGTTATATTTATACCTATTTATAGTAATTATTTACCTCGGTTCCTTGCTTCATGTATCTGCTATGAGATATGAGGAATTTAGTTTACTTGTACTTCCACTTTCTAAATGATAGCATCAGCATTAGTTCTCCTTGAAATAATACACTTGAACTCCCTACTTGCATTGACTTGTGTGACTTGTTGTGCCACCTTCTGCCGTGAAAGATGATCTTAGTACACTTGCCCTAGTCACCCTTCCAGCTTTCCTCTTTGATTATCTTTAGTTTTATTATTCTTTTACATTGTCAATAATTATAAGAGTTATGTTTTTACTGTGATATAATTATTCATATAGTCATATTATAAGTACAGCTTATTTGGCTTCAATTTGTAGAAAGCATGCAAGAATTAAATCACTGTAGAACTCATAGTGTAATGTGTGATTGGAATCAAAGAAAAGAGGAAACACACTCTCATGTCATTTAAATTTTGCCATTTGAAGGGAAATCATTTGCTTAAATATAATGGTCCTTCTTAATATTTCTATCTTCCTTCATTTCTTTTGAGTAATACTTAGGGGCTGGCATTTGTTAGGCAGCAATTTGTTTTATTTTGGGGTTACATATTTTATGATTTTGTTGTCCAGCCTGTATTATTATCATTTATGATATATAGGTGGTATGTTCTTTAAGTTTTTTACATTAAAAAAACCTCTAATTTTTGCTCATATCTGATTGATAATTTGGGTAGAGAATTCTAGATTAAATATTTTTTCTCAGAACCTATCTGAGCATACTTATGAGAACTCTGGGCTCTTAGTTCTTTTACTTCTTCAGTGACCTTGTCCTCCCCATCATGCCAATCACTCACTTCTGTGGCCTTAGCTGAGGCATTGTCGTTACAAACCCTTCTCCTTCATAATCTCAGACATCCCACTCTCCCACTGCCACCATCTTTCTAGGTAAAAATCTGTACCTGAAAATGCCTCAGCCCCAAATGGACCTCCACTTTACTGATTCTACCACATTTTCACTGCCCATCATTTCTGTCATCACTTCTTATTACCCACTTTAGATTCTATGGTCTAGCATAATACAATATATTCCTTACCTTGCTTTCCCTTTAGTCATTTCTGGCAAAACCCCAGTTATAGTTCAAACCGAACTCATTTCTATTCATTGCTTGTCCCAAGCAGCTGGGTGTGGCTGGAGAAAAATCACATAATCATTCTAGTCATTGTCACATTAAATTCATGACCACTCATTCCAAGGGGACCTCCATATGGCACGGCAATCAACCACATTTCCTTAATTAACTACCCCATACTCTTCCACTCTCTTACTCATCCAATAACTCTTTCTTCCCTTTGTTTTTCTTTATAAACTTTCAAGTCCCTTTATATGCCCCACTTTCAGGGTGGTTACTGTGCTGATGATACTTTTTCTCTAGTTTTCAGCACTGTTGGGTTTCATGCCTTTGAAGCCACTTACATCTCTTTTAGAGGAAGAGAGAGAGAGAGAACAGATCCGTATACCACTCTCATCTATTCAATACTTTTATCTCCTCACTAATTTTCCTATTTCATAATATACTTCATTTTCTTATGAAAATTATTCACCATATATGTTTTTGTTATAACTGTTCAGGGTCACAAAATGTACTATTTTTATAAAATCCCTGATTTTACTTTATGAATCTAATGGGAAATGCTAGATCCAAGAATCCTAAACAACAACAATAACAACAAACAACAACAACAACAAGAATGTAGATGCTTCATTCATTACCAAACATTTATTGAGCGCCAACCAAGTTACAGACATAATGAAAACTCTGAGATGGTAGAACATCAACAAAATGGACAACAACAAAAAGTCCCACATCTCAAAACCCAGTGAGAACATCACGATCTAGTCCATCAAAGCATTCACGCTTAACCACCAGGGCAGTGATGCTGAAAGTGAGAGCAGGCTTATAGATTGAATAGCAATAAAACTATGAGAAAGATTTTTAAGGATATGCAGGGATAAATAAGTTTGTTGAGGAAATACCTGAGAATGAGGTAAATTATCTTATACTAGAACTTAAGTTTATGTTAAACTTTTTTTTTAAATAAATAAGGGACAAAGTATGTGATACTATAGTGATTTAAAAACATGTCCACATTTTTGACACCCCCATCCCTTCCAAAGGTGGAGCCTAATATTCCTCCCCTTGAAGCAAATTAGGGGAGGAAAATTAGGGGAGGAAAGCCTTTCTCTTTCCTCTGGCTCCTAACAGCTAGAATGTAGTGGAAGTGACTGTGTGTGACTTCTGAGTCTAAGTTATAAAAGATATTGCAGATAGAACTTGGTTCCATTTTGGATCATTCGCTCTAGGGAGACTGGCCACCTGCTGTACCCTGAGGACACTTGAGTCTGGGACTAGGCCCACACAGAAACTGAGGGCCCCTGCCCAAAACCAGCAACAATATGTGGCAGCCATGTGAGTGAGCTGCCTTGGAAGCGGAAGCTCCAGCCCAGTCAAACCAACAGATGACTGCAGCCCCTGTGGTCTCTGATTGCTGCCTCCTAAGAGCTCCCAAGCCAGACTGCCCAACTAACTGATTCCCCAATTTGCTGGCCCATAGAAGCTGTGAAGATAAATCTTCCTTGTTGTAAGTTACTAAGTTTTAGGTTAATTTGTTATCCTACAATAAATGACTGTATCTAAATTGAGATTTATTAAATCAGGAATTAAAAAAAAGAAATAAAAATCAAATTCTGGTACCAAGATAGTAAATTCTAAAAAAGGTAGAGTACTAGTTCTTGCTTACATTATAAGTACTTCATTATTCTTTTCTGGGTGAAATTAATTATGGAGAAAACCTACTTAACTGTTAATGAAAGAGCAAGAATAATTTTTATTTGGAAAAAGAAATCACAGTTTTATTATGTTGTATATAAAACTGGATTATATAACCTATTTTGAACACCTCCCCACGACTTTGTTGTTAGTTTCTGTTAATGTATATCATAAAATTATTAAGCTGCTAACTAAAAAGTACTTCAGCAAACAACTTTCATGAAAGAGTTTTTACTTAATGAACAATGCATAGACTTATTTGTCATTTCTACAATGTACCTACCATGGAGTAGAATTGTTTTCATGATTAGGACTTGCATAACTTTCCGTACCAATAACTGGAGAGATATAAGTAGAAGCCCAACTCCCAGATTAGACTCCTCCTAATCCATCTCTTCCCAACTAAGATAGCTGTGAAGTGTCATGCATGAGGAAATGTCAGAATATGGACAATTGCCAGGACAGGGTGGTTACCTAAAGGATTTGGACAATGACCAGTTTCGTTTTATAATAAAGTACATGGATTTTTCTCTTAAAGGGATTTGTACAAGGAAGTGGTTTAAAGAATTTTTTCATGTTAGAAATAGTACATACCTATATAGGTTATTATTTGTTATTTTTTAAATGGACTATTGAGTAAACATACTTTCCTGCTTGGAATTCCTACAAAGATTAAAAAAGAGTTTTCTGAAGATGTTTTAAGAATATTACAAAAATCTATTATGAGAAAAACATAAGACAATAAGAACTAGTTGAAACACCTGCATTAAGAAAGCAGTGTTGTTTAATAATTGTAAAATTTTTATTTTGGTCATTATTTCTTTAAATATTTAAATAATTTCATATAAAATATATATACATATGTTTACCTCATGGAAACAATATCAAAGACAAGTCAGGTATGAAAGACAAGGAGTCATTCTAAAAAAAGTAGCAGCATGAAGCGAAAATGAAGGGGAGCCTATGGATTGAACTAAAAGAAGCACAAGCATATTTTAGAGGAATTATTGGGAGTTTTGATGTCAAGGTGGGAAGAAAGTAAAAGATAATAGGTCCTCTTTTGGGGACCTTTTTTGTGTGACTGGGTCCTCCAAAATTAAATAAGGTTTGTAAAGGCAATATTGTGGAATGGGAAGGCTGTGGCCTCTGGAGCCACAGTGCTGGGGTTTGAACCTCAGCTGTTATTGTTATTTTTTTAAGTCTCTGTGCCTTAGTTCCCTGATCTATAAAACAGAATTAATAAGAATGTGATTTCATAAGATTGTGGGAAGGATTGACATAAAAATGTATAAAGACCTTAGAATAGCATCTAAACGTATAGTAAGCACTTTATAATATGAGCTATTATTATAATATTACTGATATCAATAACACCAATAATAATATAAAAGGCAAGATCTCAAGGAACAAACTAGAATGACATCCCTGAAGGAGCCCAGATCCAAAAATCTACTGAGTGTTGGCCTCTCACAGCGGAACACAGAGGGACTTAGTGTTGGGATAACTCAACTGCTGAGAGATTAAAGGAGTTAACGTGTTTCGAGGCCAGGTGGCCTTGGTCAAGGGCACAGAGAGACTCCTGTGCTGAGATTGAGAAGAAAATCAAATTAGAAAAAAGGAATACGGAGTTTTGTTTTTTTTTTTAATTTAAACTTACAAACTGAAGGAGACTTGACTTTCGGACTTCATTTTCTTTCTGGGAATTTGATATTGGGAGAAGAAGGATTATTTTCCAAATTGGAACTGAGGATATTATTCTAGTTCGTAACCAGTATCTGGTAAGTATTTGAAAGCTAGTGATTGAGCATAGAAAATAGAAAAGAAATAGAAAATATAAAAGAAAATGAATATTTTGCTTGCAGGGGTGTTCAACCTGCGGCCCATGGGCTGCATGTGGCTCAGGATGTTTGTGAATGGGGCCCAACATGAAATCGTAAATTTACTTAAAACTTTATGAGACGTTTTTGTGATTACATGTGACAATGTATTTAATGTGTGGCCCAAGATAACTCTTCTTCTTCCAATGTGGCCCAGAGATGGCAAAAGGTTGGATACTCCTGGGAGTGTACCATGTCTAGAGTTAATTAATATCTCATTCTAACCAATTTCAGAAATCACTGGGAAGTTCTTGACAGATTTTGAACAATGAGGTGACATTCCATGACTGAGGTTTTGAAGGCTCACCCTGGTACAACGTGGAGAAAAGAATGTAGGGAGGCAGGAATAGAGGCCGCAAACCAAGTAGATGACTATTGCAGTAGTTCAGATGGAGAGATGGTGGTGAGAAGTCAGATTCAGAAGATATTATAGACATAGAATAATAGGTTTTCTGCTCATCAGATGTGGTATGAGAGACAGAGATGAATCTCAGGTGACTCTAAGTATTGGCTGTACCATTAGGTAAAAATCCTTTCTAACTGTACTGGTTTGAATACTATCTCCTAAAGTCCATGCCTCCCTGGAGATAGAATTGAGTAATAATGGGTTAGGATGAACCCTAACCCAAAGACTGATATCCTTATAGAAGGAAATTTGGACACGAAGATGCATACTTAGAGGGAAGACCCCATATGAAGACAGAAGCAGAGATTGGAGTGATGCAGCTATGAGGCAAGAAACACCAAGGATGGCCAGCAGCCACCTAAAGCTAGAAAGAGGTAAAGAACCTTCTTCTCTAGAACCTTCAGAGAGAACAGAGCCCTGTATGAGACAGCATAGGCACTCAGGCCTAGGAATAGAAAATACGAGGTAGCCAGGAACCCAAGATAAGACTAGATGGTCAGATGGAAGGAGGGATAAGCTGACCACAAAAATGTCACCACCCCTCCACTCTGTACTAAAAAATGCAGAGATAGCTGATTTTATCTCCATTCCAACTGCTTGCTTGAAGTGCTGACTAGCATGTGCAGTTGATCAAGGTCTGACTGCTGCAGGACCTTGCTTGGGTGGCAGTAATGAGCAGTCCGCCATCTTGCCCCCACAGCACAGGCCTGAACCTAATTATCAGGCAAGACACCTGGAAAAGGCAGTCACCTGACTCAGAAATTCCACTTGTCCACTTTTTTCAAAAAGCCTCATTTCAGGAAAGCTCATTTTGCCCCCAGCTTATCAAAGCAGCCAAGCAGAACCAGCTCCACAGCCAACTGGGAGGGCTTTCATTTCCTTTGTGCTACCTCCCTTGTGCTCGAGCATAAATTTAGTAAAATCTGTCTACAAATTTCACTAGGGTTTTTTCTCAATTTCTATCTTGGGGAACCCAAGAATCCCAATGTCTGTAACATGTTGACACCTTAATTTCAGAATTCTAGGCTTCAGAACTGAGAGAGAATAATTTTTTTTTTAAACCACCTAGTTTGTGACAATTTGTGAAGGCAGTCCTAAAGAACTACTACACTAATTAGGGTGAATAATGGTATTTTGTTTTAATTGCTTTCCTTGAGGCCTAAGAACATATTTCCAAGAGTGCTGAGCAGTAGTTCCTGTTTTCAATTTTCTTTTCATACACTTAGACTTCTTACTGATTGGTGCCCTTGTGTTTTCTTATTGGTTTGTTGTATGAGATCTTTTATAAGAATGGTTTAAACTCAAGTTTACATTTCCTATAATGTAGTAAGGTAGAGTAGGTATGGTAGTCTTTTTCAAATATTTCAGACATTCTGTTCTTTAGGCACACATTTTCAAAAGACAAGACATAGATATTTTGAAAAGGAATTATAAAGCTTTTTTTTTAAAAACCCTATTACTCATTTTTTCTGCATGTCATTACAATGTTGGAATGCATAATTGTGAAGATATTGCTTTCAGTACTAAAGTAAAAAAAAAGGTTATAGGGGATATGTATTCTTTCATACACTAAACTGGCAGATAAATTTTACCTGTTCATGGAAAAAGGTGGCTGTTCTTATGTTCCTGTTCTATATGTATAGAAGAGGCAGAGGAGAAGAGAGGATTTCAAAATTTTGTGCTTGTGTCAGAATCGCTTCCAGGGCCAGCCTGGTGTGGCAATGCAATGCCAGCTGGACCACAGCTGGGAACAGAGCCTGTGTTAGCGGGACAGGGACAGAGGCTGAACTGGACTAAGCTTCGGCAGGGCACAGGGTCTCAGGACACTGGCCCTGTTTCTGGGCCTGATGAAGACAAGGCTGGACCTTTCCCACAGTGGCACACACGGAGATGAGATACCAGGAGCCTGGGGGCAGTCATTTGCTTCAACCCCAATAAATCCTACCACTGCACCTGAAAAAAAAAAACAAAAAACAAAAATGAAAACCTGAATCTGAACAGAGAATTTTGTAAATGACTCTGAATTTAATAAACTAAATACAAATTTTTCATATGTAGTACATGATACCCATTTTAATAGCATGTAATTTCTTTAAAAAGTTGCTGTTTAATGTTTAAATATGAAGACTGTTAATTTTTTTTTTCTGATTATATGCCTTAAGCTAGGACAGGTTCCAACTACTTACTCATTGAGCAACTTAAAGTTTTCTCTAACAAGTTAAATTTTTAGTAATATGTCTTTGTTGATATCCTTGGGTCTTATCTGCATGCATATACTGTTCCCAAATTAAGTGTAAGTTTCCCAATCAAATATAAAACCCAAAGTCATGGGCCATACTTAGCTACTTCTTTGTATAGGAAATAGTCAATTTTTAGATGATGTTATAAAAGATACAGATGCCTTGTAAAAGGTTACTTGTAAATTGAAACTGTTGAGAAAAATTATTTAAAACAATGATAAAGCAAAAATGTCACTGAGTGCGCTTTCCTGGTATACTAAAGCACTATTTAATCAACCTGATTAAGGATATTTAGAGATTGTATCTTTTGTTTGACTTATTCTTTACTGTTTTTTAGACCCAGATTCTGCAATATTAGGTGTTACTTAGTCAAAGATTGTTAAGTCAAAAATTATTTTCACCTTGTAGAGAAACAAATGAAGATTTTCTAATGGAAAAGATAACCCCAAAGGTTATGGTTTTATTATCGTGAAGGTATGAATCAGTGTCCTTTTAGACTGCTTTTACAAAATTCAGGCTGGGTATATTATGAGGTCTGTCCAGAAGGTATCCACCATGTAATGAAAAATAGAGCCATTTATTGAAGAAGATACAAGAAACATTGTACAAAGGACAATGACGCTTCAGTCCCCTTCATAGTAGGCACCTTGGGCCTCACACAGTTCTCTCAATCGCTATCAGCTGCCCCATCATATTTTCCTGAATCTCACTGAAGGTCTGAAATCTTTTCCCTTTCAAAGATGATTTGAGTTTTGGGAAAAGCCAGAAGTCACAGAGTACCAAATCTAGGCTGTAGCAGGGCTGAGTTACCTGGGTGATTTAATGTTTTTGCCAAAAACCTCTGCATGAGCAGGCACATCATGGTGATGAAATGGTCAATCACTACTAGCACATAACTGGCCTTCTGAAATTATCCAAATGGTTTCTGTGGAGGAATATTCAAGCTTAATGCAAAATCTGATGCAGATTCATTGCTTTACTCACTCAATTATTTTGAATGTGATGGCCACACAGTACACATGCTCACTCATCTACCACCCCCACTCACTTGTACAGTGTTCACCCAGGAGCATTCCAATCCACTCTCCTTGGCTGCAAGGTTACATTGATATCGCACAAACCATTTTTGTTATATTAACAATGGCTGGAGGTTATCCAGATAGACCTTGTAAACAGCAGAATTTATGTTTCACAGTTCTGCAGGCTGAAAGTTTGAGATCAGGGTTGTCAGAGTGGTTGAATGAGGGCTCTCTTCCAAGTCACAAGGCAGAAGGTTCTAGGGATCTCTCTGGAGCCTCTTTCATAGAAACTAATCCTGTACATGAGGGTTCCACCCTCACGACTAAAACACTTTTCAAAAGCCCATTCCCTCACTTTTGGGGGTTGGGATTTCTACATATGAATTTTTGGAGGACCAAAAACATTAAGACTATGTAAATCAGTATTTTAAAATCTAATTTAGCAATCCTTTTTCAGTAATCCTTCTTCCTTTGACTGCATAGACTCTCCTCCTTGGAACCACTTTTTAGCATTCTGCTTTCCATAATTAAGCAGTTAAGTATCTTGAACATATGCTCACTATTTATTTTTGATAGTTTTATTTTTAACTCTTTGAAATTCATATTTTAACCAAAATGAGAACCTACACATAATATATATCATGGTTAAGTTTCAATCATTCCCCAAATAAATTTAGTTTGTGATGTACCTAGTATAAAATACAATTTTAGAAAATCAGACTGTTGTAATGACACTAATTTCAACATAATATTCAGGAATTTTACATTAATTATCTGTTTGATGACAAGTATACTTGATTAGAGAATGGGAAGAAAGTGTTTATAGTTATCTATTCTGAAAGGACATTTTACATGTGTTCAATACATTTGATCTCATTTTTTTTTAAATCCTCACCTGATGAGAAGTTTCCATTGATATTTTTAGAGAGAGGAAGGGAGTGAGAGAGAAACATCCATTGGTTGCCTCCTGTACCTGCCCCAACCAGGTACTGAACCCATAACCTAGGCATCTGCCCTGACCGGGAATGGAACCAGCAACCCTTCGGTGCATTGAAAAAATGCTCCAACCCAGCCAGGCAGCCAGGGCAATTCATGACTCATATGTTTCAACCACAGATAGCGCCCTGGTTACAAATATAAACTCCACAATATGAGACAGGTATTCTTATTAACATTCCTGCTTTACAAACAGGAAACCAAAGAATGTGAAGTTAACTAACTCATGCACAGTCATCAAACTAGAACTTGAGAAGCAGAGATTTGAACTCAGGCAGGCCGGAATTCATCTACTTAATCTCACTCATGTGGAGCTCTCAGTACTTCTGGCTTTGCAGATAGAGCTCATTCAGCTTATGCTGCCAGGAGGGAAAATTGAAGTCCAGGAGGGTTCAAGCAATTTGCTTAAGCTTAACTAGCTAATTAGTAGTGGCTGGGATGATTTTGTTCATAATTAAAAAAATTAAGGAACAGAAAAATCTAGGATATAGACAGGGAATTAGGTCTAGTGATAATTGAGCAAAAGCTGTAATAGACAGAATTGAAGGGAGAGGAAATTGTTAACAAAGGGGAATGTGTATATTGAAAAGTTGCCTCAATTAGAAATGACAGTATTGTGCATAAATAAAGGTAAGGAAATGATTGAATACGGAGGTAAGGCTGAGGTGAAAAATATTGTCAAAGCACCTTTCTGTGAAACAGTTCTCTGGTAGGACAGATATTGTGTCCTAACCCAGCTGTGCTGGGTTAACTATCTTAACCCAGCACAGCTGACTTACTGTCCAGAGATATTGCAGAGCAAAGACTAGGGACAAATTAGCAGCGAGTCATAAAACTTGGAAAACTGGGCTTCAGATCTTAGATGTGTCTATACGGTTATTTTTACTTTTCCACAGCTACATTGCTATATTAAAGCATTTGTTTTCATGAATACTGTTACTGATGATGAAATGTTAGTTTAATAATAAAATAGGTAATTTTTAAATTTTTATTGCATAAAACATTTTACTTTATAAGTAGCCTTATTAGAGTCCACTCTCTACTAAGCCCATGATTTCAAATTAGTAGTTAGAAAAATGCAGAGATTCCCAGCACAAGAAACCGAATGTGGTGTTAACAATTACAGTTCCTTTACATCTACGTTTCTAGATTGATGCATTAAAGTAAATGACCTCATTGAATATTCTTATTCTAAGGAACCACATGCCTAAGTATTTAGGAGTGAATTGTATTTTCAGCTTACTCTTAAAAATTAAAAAAATATGTGTGCTCACATGAGAAATAGAAAAAGAGTGAATATGGCAAAATATTATCCACTGTTGAATCTAGATGAAAGATATATAGGAGTTCACTGTACTATTCTTCAACTTTATAAGCTTTATTTTTTTATCCAAATAAAAACATTGAAAAAACCCCAACATATGGAGTACATACATTAGATTGTGGATTATGCTGTCTACCCAGGATTGTGGTCTTGAATGTTATTATTTTAAAATCAATGATTATTTCATAATATTATCTTATTTTAAAACATTTTCTCATTTTGAAATATTCTTTAAAATTTTGATAACAGCAATTTTTACTTTTACATTCATATGTTAGGAATTTTATCATCACTATATTATCAGTATTTTATCACTAGTCCACACAAGAATCCTGACAGGTAAATGCTCTTGTTTCCACTTTTCAGATAAGAACAGAAGCCCAACCACATTAAGTTATCTGCCCTCAGTCTCATGCGACTATAAATGTTGGGGCTGTGATTTGCGTCCCAGTGTCAGAATCCAAATTCTGTCCTCTTTTTACCATAGCACCTGTTTCCTATGCTAAGAGATTCGTTTGCAGATCGATGGGTAGTGATCCTTTGAGGGGAGCCTTTTTTTTGCCAATTAAAACCAATACTCCTGCAAAATAAACAGAATTAACTAGTTTTGTTGCTTTTATCTGTATCTCAAAGTTACAAAAACAAAGTTATCAAAATTTGAGTGACTCTGTAAAATTCTCCTAAGGCAGGTTCACCTCCTGATTTAATTGGCTTATCGTAAGAAAGAGGTAATCTATCAATTGCATATTTGATGGTACTATTTCAAAACATTTTGGCATTTGGCTGTTTCTTCAAGTTCCTGAAATTTTCCACTTTCAAATGTTTATTTTCTTATTTTTTAAGTGGCACTTTATTCCCATAAGGCAAAACGTTAGTCATTTATTCAACAAATATTTATTAAGCACTTGATAAGTGCTTAGCATACCATGTACACATTTTTACTGAAAATCCTGTTGCAATTTTAACCCCATTTTGCTTCTGTTAAACATAGTTAACATTTCACAATTTTTCTCATGATTTAATACATTTCTGGAATTTACAAACCTTTTATAGGATAGTTATTTGGTAGACTATTTTAACAAAATCATCTACCTATAAACTCTAAAATAAACAAGTAAGAATGTTTATGCGTACAATTCAAAAAAATTCACACTCAAAGTTCTTGATGAAGCCCTCAGAATATTTTAAAATAAGAAATCTTCTTGACGTTGGGAAGATTTCAATACGAGAGGATAGATAGAGATGATTCCTTGCAATCACCTTTAATATTTGTGCTTAGGTGATTAGCGGTGAGTGCAGGGATCATTGCTAGATTTTTAGGTTATTAGAGCAAATGGATATTTGCTTGAAATCTTGCTAAAAAAGCTGGAGAAGATGACTATATTTAAAGTAAAAGAAACTTGTCTGTAATGGATAATTTCCTCAATCTCTGTTTGATGAAATGAGATGCTGCCAAGATTCTCTGTAACACAGCCCCAGGGACTATTGAGCTCTTTTCTCTACAGAGCTTTATGGCTTTCAACACACAATGACCTCCAAGAGTGAACTTAACTTACGTTTGCATTTATTTGCTTCCCCCCACCCTTTGGGGCTTGAATTGTAAACTGCTTTAGATGTGAAAATCTCCCTCCTCTCCATTCTGTGCAATCCAGAAGCACTTCAGAGAGTAACATTCTCAGTGGGTGAACCTGTGGAGGGAAATTTAAAGGCAAGCATTCAACTCTAGAAGGCGGAGCAATGACAGATTCCACTTCCAACCCTACAGTGGCGTTGTCGATAGTAACACGAGTCTCAGAGGCCCAACAAAAATTGAGAAATAGGCTATTTCTTTTAAGGCATGTCCCTGCCTACCTTTCCTTGCCCTTCCTTCATATCATGTGGGGTGGGGGACACACACGACTTACAGATGGGCTTTAAAGGCTACCACAGGTTCATCTATATTTGTTTGCTTGTTAAGTAATAGACCAATCATTGTGGGCAAGGAAGACTCCGGAAAAAGCTTTTAAAAGGTTACCTGCTGTTTTGTGAGCTCTTTCTTCTCCTTAAGGGAAGCATGTTGGAGATGAAGATCTCAAATATCACTCCTGAGGTTCTGCCATTCTGCCTCCCACATCTATTTGGGCTTTTCCAGGTCCTGCCAGCTTGTGCGCAGCTGGCGAAGATCTGCCTGCCAAGAGTCACAGACTCCGACAAAGACTCTAAATCCTTCAGAGTACTTTTGAGGATCCTCCCCAGGTTTAGGACATGGTTTTTATCCATGGCCCTCAGTTTGGTCTTTGATCAAGAAGTGGAAAATACCGGAAGGGGATTACCTGCAGCCTCCTGTTGACTTCTTGTAAAAGGTAACTTTAATAGTCCCTTCAGAGTGCAAAGGTAATTCAGTGGAGGATTAGTAGACTCTGAGTACTCAGGTAAAGGAGGATAGAGGAGAGAGGTGAAGTCACGACAGTCTTACTGGCTTTGATTTTGGGTACCTCTTGTGTCTTTAATTTTTCATTAGCCTTTTGTAATGAATCTTTCAATGAAGCTATTTTAGAATGTTGAAGCCTTTTGGAAGCTTCTGTAGGCCAATCAAAATAGGTATCACATTCTGTTCGTTTGATTTGGAACCTGTGTCCTCAAGGGCACTTTTTAGTAAGATTTTCCCATTATGGTAGCTATCTGTAGCTTTCAAAACCATAGTTATTAACAATAAGCAGGTATGCTAGAAGATGGAGCACAATTCTTTGGAATCTGAGGTTCCTATTTTTTTAGTTAAGACTTAAGTCTCTTGGAACCAAATTAAACTGAAGAGGGATGTGCTTCTGGGTTGGGGATTTTGTGATGCTTTACCGTGTACCTCATTGCACGAAGATTTTCTAGAGGTTGGCCCATGACCTAATGGTAACCTAACACATTGTATGACCAACCTGTCCTAGCACAGGAATCTTAGATTTAGGTGGCAAGTGCTCTAACAGCTTCTAAATGTTCACCTCATGTTCACCAATTTTGCAGCTTTGGCTTCCAAGGTTCTCACTAACAATATATTTATCACTTTACTTCATGTGCAAACTAGTAGAAACTTACAGTAACCAAGAAAACGGAACTGTGGGCCCCAGAAGTAACCAAAGACATGGTACTGCAGACTGGCTAAGACCTAGGGACTGGAATTCCAGGTGGAACCATTTTCCAGCTCAAGCTGGTCATCTAAGCCCTGGACTGCAGCTGTGGACTACCAAGGGCTAAGGACTGGTGCTCTGATAGAGCCTCTTGTCAGGGTAGACTGACTCATTTATCCTGAACTAGAAAGCCTACGGGAGCAAAGAGCTTGTACACAAAAAGTGGAGTTCAAAACCAAGAGGAAGTTACTCAATGGCTTTCAGAAATGTTGAGAAAGACAGAGAACTCAAATGGTCCAGTGGCTATTGATGTCTGCATTGCTCACTTGTCTCCAAGCATTTGAATCACTGGTACCACAAAAACCGGTAAAAAAGCAAAACTTAATTCAGTAAATTTTTAAGATCTTAGTGGTTTTATTAAGTGATTCATGAACTGAGCAGCATCCAAGCTAGTAGACAGAAAGGAGCTCTGAAGAGGTATACAATGTAAGAGATTTTATAGACAGAACAGAGCAGAAATGAGAACTTTTACTAGGCAAAAATAGCAAATTGGTTATTGAAAAGGTACTTCCTGATACGGGATGACAAGGCTCTATCAGGTTGATCACCTAACCAATGCTGATCAGGTGACTCCTGATTGATTGGTTTAATGTTTTATTTCTGGATGAACCTAAACTATAAGTAAGTCTCAGTTTGGTGACATAGGCCTTAGCCTAAATGACTCCAGTTTGAATGTTTTGCCTTTGTTTTTAACAGGACTTATTTGGTATCTAGGTTGCATAATTTTAGAAAGTCTTGGAGACTGGCCTTAGCTCTCATCATCTTCCACATCATAAAGTGGTGACATAGACATTTAACATTTTGGTTTAGGTTTTTTTGTCTTCAGGAAGCTTAATAGAAATCCATGGAAGAGGTAAGGCATGCAGTCAGCGCTCTTTTTACCTTAGAATAAATCCCTTCATGTGTTGAATGATTCAGGACTGCAAAAAGAGATTAACTGAACAGGCCTGAAAAGGTTGCTTGGTAGGCATCATTTACTAGCTGGGGTGCAATATGAGGCCTCTGAATACAGTAAGGAGAGTTGGTTGAATAGAGAAATAAGTCCCAGTCTCAGCTCTGTTATTGCCAGCAGGGTGTCCTCGGAAAAGTCATCTCACCTCTGTGGGTCTCAATTCCTTAATTTTTAATAAAGGAATTGGATTAGAATGACTTCTAAGTTTCCGTATAGTCCTGATGTTCCATCAGGTTTTTCCTCTCCCATCGTAATACTCAGTGATCTGATGAAATCCACATGTGTCCTGGGTATGGACATCTGTTATCATACTGTAAACTTTGGTTTCATCTTCCTTCATCCTTTCAGACTATACATACACAGGCATAGGTGTTTTCTTAAACAGAAGACACTTTACTTCCTCTATTTTGTTGTGTGCTTGTCTCACACCTTCTCAGACCTGTTAAGTCATCTTTAAAGTTTCTTGACTCAGAACGTCTTTTCACTGCTTTAGAGACCGGATGCATATTAAAGACTCTATACAAGGCAAACATCCTGTTTTACAATTTGTTTCCTTCCTTAAAATGACTGGCACTTTATTGATTTTTTTGACCAAAAAACACCCTACACGGATATTTCAAGACCTAACGATGCTCCTGTCTTTGCTAAGGAATGAATCATAGTCGTTGTCCGATTGAGTATGGATTATTTTTACCTCAATAGTCTGTGTTGCTTTTGTCCCTGCTGAATCTTACCTGATTCTTAGTGCCTGGCTGCATTGCCCAATACCCATTGATAATATTCTTGCTACATTGTATATACTGCCATATTGTCAAGTAGAACGCAGGAGGAACAGATCCTCCTCAGACTAAACACTGGCTTTTCATCTTTCTTCCTACTTCACACTCAGGACACATAAATCTCCAGAGTCTCTAGCAGGGGTGTCCAACCTGAGGCCCACTGTGGCCCAGGACAGCTGTGAATGCAGCCTAACACAAAATGTGCTTAAAAAACTTTGAGATATTTTTTGTGATTACATGTTGCAATGTATTTAATGTGTGGCCTAAGACAACACTTCTTCCAGTGTGACCCAGAGACACCAAAAGGTTGGACACCCCTGCTCTAGAGGGTCTGGTGCACAAGCAGGATTACTTCCCCCAGTATAAGCTCTAGGACTTGAACATTGATACATACAGGATTAGTGAATGCTGCCCATGTTTCCGGAAGTGCAATGGGGATTTTGTATGGGTGACTTTGACCCTGCTACATCAAACTTAACAATCACAGTTGACCCCTGTCCCTGTCCTAAATTTTCTTCTGTCATAGAGTAAAAACTGTGTATAATAGAGAGTGGGAGAGATAACTGCCATAAGGTCTTCATTAATTGAGTAAATATTTAGTGAATCCTTAATATGTTCTAAACACTTTTCTATTTGAACAGGCCAACATATTACCTCCTTTTCGGAGGGGCTTACAAATTAGCCAAGAGGGCAAAGAGTGAACAGGTGATATAGTTCATACAAGGAGGAAGTAAGCTTTAACAATTGAAGATATAGAGCAATTGAATTTGAGGCAAGCGACAATAGGAAACTCATATAGTAAACTTTAATTTTCATAACAACCATGTATTAGTTTGCTAAGGCTGCCATAACAAAATACCACAGACTGGTTGGCTTAAACAACAGAAACATGTTTTTCTCATAGTTGTGGAAGCTAGAAACCCAGGACCAAGGTGTTGACAGATTGTTTTTTCTGAGGCCTCTCTTCTTGGCTTGTGCATAGTTGTCTTCTCAGTCTGTCCTCACATGGTTTTTCCTTTGTGTGCATATCCTTAGTGTCTCTCCCTGTGTCCTAATCTCCTTTTATAAAATTGGATTAGGGCCACCCCTAACTGTCTCATTTTAACTTAATTGCCTCTGTAATGATTCTGAATATAGTCACATTCTGTGACTCTAGGGATCAGGGCTTCAACACCTGAATGTGAGGGAGCGATGCACAATTCAGCCTGCAACAAGCTCCGCAAGGTAGGCACAGTCATTATCTTCATAGATGAGACTCACGTAAAGCAACTTGTCTGGAATTTGAATTTCAAGATCTACACATGACATCACCATGGTCATGTTTAAGAATATAATGAACTGAGATATTTAGGAGATGTGTTATTGGAAACCAACAAAACTGAGACATGTTGTGCAGCCAAAAGCATATTGCATAGATTCAGATGATTCAAGTTCCTACATTCCTACTCATAAGTTGTTTAAGGTCAAGACTGTTAGTAACACTGAATTTTTTTATCCCTTCCACTCCCCACCACCACCCAAGCCCCCAATGCACTCTGAAATATTCTGTTCTTTTCTATTTCATTTAAAAAAAAATCCTGGTACTGATCTGTTAAATTAATTGCTTGATACAATAACAGGTTGTGGGCCACATATGAGAAACACTGCATCATTTAGCTTTTGTGGCCCAACAATTAGTGATCCTAACTCAGAGTTTTGGTGTTCTATAATCTTCAATTACTTCAGTTACAGAGTTCATTTAAAGACTACTCATACAAAGGAAGTTCAGTTCTCTTAATGAAAGAGCATGTACAATACCATGTTTTAATTGTATTTTATGCTCTGTTGAGGTCTGTTCACCAGCCCTCTCCTTTTGTGCCCTGACTGATGGAGTGGGCACATAGGAATTAAGGGCAAGGTAACTGGATATCAGCTTTTTCATGACTCTCTGCCTACATGGGTGAGTGCTACCAGGTCCCCTATCTGCCATCATGGCTTGAACTTAAACTTCATGGCAGAGAACTGGGAGAATTACAGGTTTCTTTCAGGTCAGATATCAAAAGTGACATTTACTACCTCAAAATAGGAAATGGACAGAATGCTTGAAGCCTTGCAAGTATGTGTGTGCACATGCATATGTGATTGAGCACACATAACCATGCACACATGCACAGGTGCACAAGAGGCAAGAGCAGAGAGTGAGGGAAGAGTTGGATCCAATAAATGAGATTAATTATGGGCAATGACCTCTAATACATTTACTCATCCAGCAAGAAACATGGGCCAGTGGATACCAGTTTGTCAACAGTCTTCCCAATTAAGTAAATCTCTCCTCTTTTCTTGGGAAGGACCTAGTCAAATGGCAGAGAGAATGATGGCAGTTTCCTCCCTAGCACATCCTCAAGGGACGTTAAGTGTGGAATGAAAATTTCTAGCAGTCCCTGAGGAATTGGAACTGTTGATGAGGGCATGTATTTTATGACCTAAGAGAAGAATGTAGGGAGAGGCAGAGAAGGGTTCCCTCTACGCTCCAGCACTTTTAGATGTGCTTTTGTGTTGCCAGAGAAATAAAAGAAATTCTAAAGCTTTATAAATCCAGAAAGACCTAATTATCACAAAAAGTTAAAACACAATGTGTTATGCCCCTATGGGGTTATATCAAACTCTCCTGTAGGCCAGGGATGGAGAGGTCTAGTTTGAGAAAGCTTCTCTACAAATCCTGAAAACCCCCTTCAGTTCTTCATCATCTGTATCCCCCACCTTTCACACCTCCCCCCGACACAAATTAAGAATCACGGGGAAGAGTGCCAAGAATAAGCCCTGAGGGAATACTAATATTTGAGATAAGCTAATGAAGATAAAATAAAATTCAAGTAGACCAAGAATCTTCTAGAAAATTGGAGGATGGTCCAGAGAGAATGGGGTGCTAGAAGCTAAAGGGAGAGGTTGATTCAAGATAGAAAGAGTAGTTAACAACATCACATGCTGCTAATTGGTCAGTAATTTTAATAATAGCATCATTTTAATGACAGTAATGTATTGGGTGTTCTGTACATGTTATCTCACTTAATCTCTCAAGAACTGCATGAGGAAAAACTGAAGATTACAGGTGTTAAGTTACTTGGGATTTTTTTTTTTTTTTTTTTTTTTTGAGAGAGGGGAAGGGAAGGAGAAAGAGAAGGAGAGAAACATCAATGTGTGGTTGCCTCTAAATTACTTGGGATTTTAATTCGGGTCTGTATGATTCTGAAGCATGTCCTATTTCCATGCTGTTCTGAGGTTGTTGGTGGTCTTGGAGAGGGTGGTTTTTGTAAAATATGGGGTATAGAAGTCAGGGTGCTCTGAAGTGACTCACTGTTAATGGGATTTAAAGGAAGGTAGGCACGGGACATCTAAATGTAAACGTGACAAAAATAAGAGAGAATAAACCAGAGGAGGGAGATGGAGTACAGCTTATGCTTTGTTTTGTTTATAAGATGCAGTTTTGTGTAGTGATTAAGATACATGCTCTTTATTCAGACTGTACTGGTTGGAATCCTGGGCAGACTGCTCATCAGCTGTGTGTTATTTAATCTGGCTCACCTTGAAGAGCTTTGTAAGGATAAAAAGTGACCTGATACATGGAGAGTACTTCAGAAGTCTCATTATTTTAAAACTTTCCTTATATGCTAAGGAAATAGAGTGAAAAGGAAAGTATTGTTACAGCAAGAAAAAAAAGAGATTTTGTTGTACTTTGTTTTTAGCCAAAAACCAATCAGAACACACCTGTGGTTGAAGACTTCAAATTTATTACTTTTGGCAGCAAAAGAAAATTCAAACCTTGAAAAACTTAGGGGATATCTCTCAGAGGCTGGTTTGAAAATACAGTTTTGCTTGAGATAGGTGATTTGGGGAGGGTCTAAGAAGAGGAGTTTGGATTGGATGCTATTAGGAAGAGTAATTCAATGATTAGATATCTCAATAGATCTTGTCTAGTAGAAAAGGCTAGATTTAGGATAAAGCTATCATTGGTTAAGAAGCAGCAATCACACTGTTAGCCAGCATCTCAGTCAGTTCTGGTTGCTCTCTGGAGTCTCCTTTATAAGTGCACTAATCTCATTCATGAGGGCTCCACTCTCATGACCTAATCGTCTCCTAATACCATTATATTGAGGCTTGGGTTTTAACACAGGAGTTCAGCCTCTAGCAGCCATGAGAGGGAATGTTGGGTCATTTTCATGAGTTGGACAAAATTCATGTTTTTACATGTGCTCAAATATGATTGCACAGTGGTCTAGTTTTTATCTTGATCTCTCACAGTCAGAGTTGCCTTCTCTGACATTAATGTTCAATGGAATTTTAGGCTCAATAGAATGGCAAGGTCTAACGAGGGCCAGGTCAGCTCTTGGCATCACCAAGGCCTAGCTTCCTTTTACTCTTGGATTTGGCTTCTTACAGTTTTGAGGTCCATACTCAATGTGGTTATTGACACTAATAACTTAAAGGGATACTAATAACTTAATAACACATTGTACAGTGTTTTATAAGACTTAAGCCTTATACTTCAAAATTAAGAGTCCTTATTATTGTAGTATAATAAGTATCACCTGTTGAGTGCTGATCCTGTGTCATGTATGCATCATTTATCACATTCTAGCACTTGTTTTCCAAAGTCTAGCATGGAAGGGTTTGAAGAAAAGTTAAACAAACTGCCTGTTGTTTAAAAATAAAAAAAGATATTAAATGGTAGAGCTGGGGTTAAAAAACCAGATGTTTGACTCCAAAGCCTATGACATTCATCATCATCATATAAAGTTTAATATTTTTGAGTGCCTACTGTATGCCAAGTGCTGTTCTCATGCCATGTATACATATATAGGCATATATATGCCAAATGTATATGTTTATTTAATCCTCATAACAATCTTGACAAACAGATACTACTTCATAGGCACCTACAGATTGAGCATGACTGGCCCTATAGTTAGGGAACAAATAACCAGCTCATTATTATGCTTCACTGACTCTTTGGTTGAATAACAAAGTTAGTTTAAAAGCCTCTTAGTCCAGCCCTGAAGGCTTGTTTTAACTGCCTTTCAGAGAGAATATCTAGTGCACATTTCCAGGAGTGAGTAAATTACAATTTCCCAAGGCAGCCTATTGCATCTCTGGAATATTTGTCTTCCTTAATTTTATACCCATTGGTCAGAGATTTACCTGCTAGGACAATACAAAGGAAGACTCAGATCTCAGACCTCTTCTAATTTTCAACTGAATATGGAGTTGGACTTTTTTTTTGCATTGCATTACTGATATTTGGAGACACAACACATATTTAAGTGTCTTTAGCATATTTATATTAACCAAGATTTGTTAACTTCCTCTTTGCCTTCTATAATTTGTTGATCTCTTTTTTAAGGTGATATTTATGTTCCTCTTAAGAAGTTTAAAATACCCTTTTCACTCAAAATAGATTTTATCATAAAAATTTTCAAAATGTACAGCAACTCAAATATATCAATAGCTCCAAATTAGTATTTGTCAGAGTTTTACCATGTAAGCTTCATCCACCCATTTTCTTTCCTGCTGCTGAAGTATTTTAAAGCAACTAATAAATATTATGTTATTCCATCCCTACATATAACTTTCTAAAATTATAGATATTTTCTTACATACCACAATGTGTTTTTTCTGTTTGGAAACAGTGATGATGATTTTAGACAAGATTGCTTGTAAGCTGCCTTAACTCCGTACTTAGGGTGAAGGTTAGCTTAAGTAATGCTAAAAGTTGTATTATGTTTTAAGAATTTTAATAATTATTTACATTTTTTATTTCTAAGTGAAACAGCAGCTTAAAAATCTTATTATGGGGTACCCATTGAATCACTTCTTTTTTTTATAATGTTGAAGTTGCAAGAATAAGGGTTTTTAGAGCCACATGTATATCATTGGTGAACAGCTTGCCTTTTCTACTGAATGATTAGTGTGACAGAGAAAAGTTTTAAGTAGCTTGTGGCTCACCACAGGAAGAGTAGTGTATAAAGTTAATTGGGTAAAATATTATGCACATTTTTAAAAAAAGAAACAAACCCAATGAACCTTTCAGTGTTCTGACTTAAGGGCCCCATATTGTTTTTCCAGAGGTTTAACTTTGGGCATTTAATATAATTTTTTTTACCAATTTGTTTTAATGTTTTTCCCTAAAGTATCATTTTCTTCGATTGTAAAAATAATCAGATGTCTACACTACAAAGGAGTTTGAATGAACTAAAAAAATAAAGGAGAGATAAAAATCACCCACAAATGCCAGCACCCTGAAACAACTAGATAACCAAATAAATAATTTGTTTTTACACCTTAACATTATATTATGCAGTGTTTCACATATATTTTTCTAACTTATTCTCATACCATGATATTGTTTAACCATTTCAAAATTTTGAATATGGTTTTTTAAAAATGTCTTTTTTTTTAAACCTGAGAACAGACAACTTTATTACATGAGCGTTTATTTTGTTTTTGTTTTTATACACGAGCTTTAAAGAAAGGAGGAAAGAGGATTTATTTGCCTTTCTGGGCCCTGGTTTTCCGCAGACTGAGCTCCCGCTTGCTGCTCTCCAGCACGTGGCCACCCGCTCCAGTGCAGCGGCCTGGTCTTGAAGGACGCAGGCAAGGAGCTTGCGGAGCTGGAACTGCTCCTCGAGAAGACGGCTGATTGTGGCTTTCTTTTTTCTCTCATCATATTTCTTTGGAACTTTCCTTCATCATTTTTTATTTAAAATCTCTTCCTCCTCAGGACTCAGCAGGCCACGTTCTTGCAGGCCAGGGGCGGTGCCCAGTGGGGCTCGCACCACCGTGTGCTGTCAGCGAGCACCATGCAGTTCCTTACTAGGGTCTTGGTGCAGATCAGCTCGTGTTGGGTGCCTTGTAGACAACATCCATAATCCATTCATTGTGGGCACAACACTCCGAGCCCTGGGAGAAGTTGCCTGTGTCCAGCCTCAGGACGTGGTACTTCTTGTTGCCTCCCTGCACCGGACTGTGTGTCTGCGGTGAGGCCCAGTCTCAGTGCCAGCAGCAGGGCGCCCCAGCGCTTAGTTTCGCTTTTTGTGGTGGGGCTTCCTCTTGCCCCCAGTCTTGCGGCGCTTGTGCTTATAGTCCTGAGAGGTGCCCATGGCTTGGCACTGGCTGGAAAGAGCTAAGAATTTCTTTATTTGGTATCATATAGACTGCTTTGTTAAAAACTTTATTGAAGTATAATTCATAGAGCACACAGTTCATCTATTTAAAGGATTTAATTCAATGGCTTTTAGTATATTTACAAATATGTGCAACTATTAACAGTTAATTTTAGAACATTTTTATCACCTTAAAAGAAATCTTATACCCTTGAGTTGCCATCCTCACTCCACCCTCCCTGTTCCCTTCCACCCTCAACTCTAAGCAACCACCACTGTTTGGTCTTTTGTGGCTGGCTTGTTTCACAGACAATGTTTTCAAGGACCATTTATGCTGTAACGTGTACTAGAACTTTATTTTTTTGAATATATAACCTTTTGTTTATCCATTTGTCAGTTGATGGCATACATGTTTAATAATGAATAACCTTACAGTTTTATCTTTGCATATCTATTATTATGATGATGATTACTTGATATTGGAATTTAAAAAATGAAATGACTTAAATAAAGGGAACTAATGCTTCTAGGGCTTTTAACACAAAAGTATTATCAAGTATTGTAAACTTTATAGAAGAAAACTGTATCTCAATTGTTGGTTCAATTTGCGTTTCTTAGATTACTTGGGAGAATGAACAAACTTTTATGGTCTTTGATTAATACCCTATGAATTTTAGTGCATTTTTCCTACTTATATTTTGTAATGCTAATTTTTTCTTTATTGGTTACTTCTTACAAAATGAAGGTCTTGCCTTGCACATATGCTGTTCTGTGTCCATGAGTGAACCTTGCTCACTCTTCAGTCCTCAGTTTGATTGCCACTCCTCCCAGCTGTCCTGTGTAGCCTCCTCAGTTCAGGGTGAGTTCTACCTTTGTTCTAACTTGTGTGCTTATATAGTAGTTGTTCAATTGACTGTTTTGTTTTCCTTCTTGTTTGGCTGTGTACAGGAGAATCGATGGGTCCCCATGTAGGACTACACATCTTTCTTGCCCAGGAGCACCAACTGAGGAGACTCCGTGGAGCCTGAAATCCAGTCCCTCTTGATTCCACAATCTGCAGCCAACAGGGGGCCCTTTTCCTCCAGTCCCCACAGAGGTACCCTGTGGCTAGCAATCGCCACGGGGACTGAATCTATACTGTTTTCATTGCATCTTCAATTTCTACACAGTGTAGGCCAGAACTTAACACATGCGTGTTGAATGAAAGAAAAGAGAAAGCAAAGAAGAAACAATTTTAAACCTTTATCCACATATTTTACAAAGATATTCTTTTTGTCCTTTGCCAAATAAAATTTTAGCATGTTTTTATGTACAAGACCTAAATTTTTTAAAAATTCAGTTAAATGTAATATTCTTCTTTATGGTGGACTTTTAAAAATTAATATTCAGAAAGCACTTCCACATTTTTAATTTTTATATTTAGTCCTATAACTCATCTGGAATTCATGTGGTATATATTCTAATGTGAGAAATAATTTGATATCCTCCTCCAATAATTTGAATTTTTTCAGAACTATTTATATAATAATCTACTTTTTCCTCTTGAGTCATGATGTTTGTCTGATCACTCCTAAACTCAGATGTACACTAAGCTCTTTTTTAGATCAATTATGTTTCATTGTCTAATAATAGTGCAATGGTCATCTACTTTTTTATTATTTTTGCCTTAAATATACTTTGTGTCTGTCTACTAGGAAAATCTTCTCCTATAATTTTCTTTTTTCTAAATTTTCTTACCTTTTCTACAAACTTTCTTTTCTAAATGAACTTTTAGAAACATCATATTTAATTCCATTAATGACAATAAAGCCACTGACATTTTTATTGGAATTATGTTAAATTTGTAAATTAATTTGGATGAACTAATATCTTTATACAGCTTTATCATTTTTATTTTTTTCACCCAGAAACATAGGATATTCATTTATTCCAATCTCCTCATGTACTTACAAAAATTTAAGGATGTTTTCTGTGTGTGTGTGCGCACACGTGTGTGTGTTTATTTGTTTAATAGTCTCTACACACATTTCTTTTTAGGTCAATCTCTAGGATTTTTTTATTGTTTTTGTTGTTATTTCTATAAATTTTTTCCTATTATAAACTCTTTACTGTTGTTCTATTGCAAACTACATTTTAAACACAACATTTGTATTCTATTACTTTAGTAAACTCTTAATAATTCTAAAAGATTTGTATTGTAATCACTCACTTTGATTTTTTTATACTCATAAAGATATGACTTGCAAATAATGAAGCTCTTCAAAATACTAATTTTTTGTTGTTTCTGCATATCTTATATACTACCTACCCAGAATTTCTTAAATAATGATAAATAATTATAACTATTTATCTCATTAGACATTGAAGTATATTCCTGATGGCAAATTGTAAGAGATTCTGAGTTCCATGAGAGCAGAACTCATGTTTTTTTTTGTTTTGTTTTGTGTTTGAATCTTCAGCACCTATTACAATACTTATAATAAGGGAGGTAAAACTTATTTCATCAAGAAGCTTATTTAAGTTAGTAAGAATGTTTCTTAAGATTCCCCCATTAATTTGAATCCACAGTAATGGTATCTTTCTACTCACAAACTTATGAGTTTGTTTTTAAGTTATGCTTACCAAAAAGACCTTACTAAAAGGTTACTAATTATGATAACAGGTATTGCCAGCACTGATTAATGTTTCTAGATGGTTATTCACTAACATATAGGTAATCTGTATGGTCCTTTTTAGGAGAAACTTCACATATGAATTTATTATAATAAAAAAAGCTTTACTAAGTGACTACTCATACAATTTGCTTTGTTCATGATGTATTCAGTCTTCAGTAATGTAGTCTATATTAATGTGAATGTAAAGAATTATATGTTTTTGCCAAATGATGTAAGTATATAAACTAGTTTTTATCAGAACTGTGCCAGTTTATGTATAACAACCACCCCAACCATTTTTAGCATATTCCAGATATTTTCCCAGACATTTCACCTGTTATTTTTGTTATTATTAATTTCATCAAAGGCCTGTGATGATAAATTTTTCAGCTTTTAAGTATTATTTTGATGTGCTAGTAGATTACTTTTGTAAAACTGCCTGAAAGAACTCATAATCTTCCAGGTCAGTGATAATCTCCAAACCTATTGATTTTAGGCACCCGTAGTAGAGATGAGCGTTACTACTGGTATTTAATTTGGTATCTCTTTTGTTATGTACTTAGCCTCAGGATATTTGTTGGTTTTGTTTTAGTCATAAACTCTCTATTTTGATTCAGTTTTAGAGAGAATGCTCCTTTTTAGTAAGACTCAGATATGAACAACACTAATATTATTATTTATTTCCATATGGCATTTGTTTCTTATATAAGTCTAACTTAGCAATTTCTTTGCATACTTTTCTATAAGCCCCTGGTTTCCAGTTGTTTTGCCCAGGGGTCAAATGTCTGTGACTTTGTTAGAATGAAGGATTCCGCCCTTTTTCCTATTGCTTAATAATGTACAATAAAAGGTTGCAATGATGCACTGTCCTCAAACTCTTGCTTTAAATGGATCTCACATTAAGAGAATCAGAGTGACATTGTGAATAATTGTGGATTAAAGCTCAGCTTCTTCTGTGTTACACAGCAATGACGCATCATTAAACATTCAGTCTTGTCTTTACCCTGGAAGATGGCCAGACCATGTGATGGCTCCCTCCTCATTGACAAAATTGCAGTCAAAGAGTCGCTAAGTTACATCAGTGGCCCCGACAAAGCTGTACACTGACTGGCTTTCAAGGACCAGGGATTGAAACACATAAAACTTCTCTAGCCATGTAGACCTCTCACACAGGCTGCCCAGTCCTGTCAGAGAAGAGCAGACTATGTGGTAGAGGGTGTTAGACACCACTGTGTAGTATGGACCTATGTTCTGAGGGCCTGGTGAATGGCACTACTGGACATGACAGAGCTGGGAGAACAGCATTTACATAAACTCTTCAGCAGTGCATTCATGGGTCCCAAATGGAATTCACCCAGCTGATGAAAGTTCAATTCAAATATAATAAGTATTGAATAAATTATCAAGCCCAATGAACACAAAGGCCTACCAGCTTATAAACTAATTTTACTCTCTAGCTGGCTGTGAATTATTGTATAGGTTGACATTTTCTTCAACTTGCCGGCCACTCAGGAGTACAAAAAATGATTTGAGATATTTCTTTGCTTGCATTGTCTTCTCTCAGATGTTTGTAATTTTAAATTTTTAGCTATAAATCCATCACACACTATGAATGTAAACTAGGCTAAATAATAATGTTTTGTTCATCCAATTTCCTTGAACAGTTTAAAGCATTCTCTGGAACTTTTCCAGCCCTTGGAAAGAGGAAATTTTTAGCGATGGGTAAAGCAACACTCCTTGCATTCGGGTCAGTGACTACAAAGTTAATGTTTAAGCTGTCTTTAATTTTCCAAATATGAATGACATGTGTGGTTGAAAGAAGATTTCTTTTTAACATGACCATATGCGATTTTTACTTCAGGAAGGCTTACCTTACTCTACCCTTGAGCACGTCACCCACCAGCATTGAGCCGTGCATTGACTGGGACTGTGTAGTTCTAGCTGGGTTCTAGGACTTTTGCCTTATCTAGTAAATAAATTAATATGGTTAATTTTTGAAGACAGGCTCATTTTCAAGATGGAAACATTAAAGGATGATGATATAACCCTAAACTGAAAGTAGAAGTAAATTTCCCCTTCCTTATTTCAGACAGAAGTGGACCTGAGCTGCTGCAATCATGGGATGTTTGCTATTGCAACAAAGGAAGCAAAACAGAAGGGGAGGGATCCGGTGCAATGAAATGCCATGTTCAGGTAATAGATTGCAAACGGCTCTTTTCTGGTTAAACACATTGGTGACTCATAAAATGTCTCTTACTGCTCTGGGAGAAAACGGAGATACAAACCAGCAAATTTAGAAATCAAGGAGGTGATTCCTGCTGAATCAGTAGCCACCATGCATGCAAAATGGAATGGAAGAAAGAAAACTTCAGAAACTTAGTTAAATTTTATACTAGATATGCAACATTTGAGCAGTCACTTAAAAGCTCAAGTCCCTCAACATGGTTTTGAAGGTCGTCAGAGACTTGGACCTTGGTGGCCTCTATGGACTGATTTCTAGCCATTCCTATCTGGAATTCTTTGTTTATCTTGCTTTCTCCAGTACTGCCTGCACACTCTCCTCTCCAGGCCTGTTCCTGGATGACCATTCTCTTTTCCAACTCCTCAAGTCCCAGTTAAGTGGTCTCCTGTCTCCCCTAATAAACCTAATTTACCCTATCATTAGTCTTATCATACTGCACTTTATTCCTTTTTTGAGTTTACCCAGCTGCTAGGCTGCAAACTCTGGCATACCTGTCCCATTCACCATTTTATTCTGAATGCCTGGCACTTAGGAGTCCTTTGATGAATGTTTGTTGAATGAATGTGTTCACTGAGGATGCATTAACTTATTTTTCCTTAAAGTTTACAAAGGCTTAATACAGAATCATATCTCAGATGGCACATTTGATTGTGCAAACCTTATCACTATCTTTTTTTTCTTCAAATCAACTGAATTCTAACTCCAAACAGCTGTCCCACTGCATGGCAGGAAGTTCAGTCTCTGGATCCTTCCCTGGGGTTGCACAGAACAATAGAGGTTTATATGTGACTCAGAAAATGGCTGAAATGACTCCAGGGTTCTTCTAGTCCTGCTTCTAGTCCAAGCCTGCAGAAGTCCCACCTGTCTCTGCTCCTGGGCTACACAGGGGTTTGGGAATCTGAGCTCCTTCTGAGTAGACCCTAAGGAAAGACCAGCCTTCCTACTTACATATTCAAAGTATTTTGCTTTGAAGCTGATCATTGCCTCAACTCTTTCAGGTCTCTCACTCCTCAGTTATGATGTAAAAAAAATTTTTTTTCAGGGAAATCTTACCCCTCCCCCCAGTCCCATTCCCTCTCTCCCTCAAATAATACCTCACTTTTATTGGTGGTATTTAGCTTTATCTCTTAAAGTAGGATGGGTCTTAGAATAACAACAGCTGGGAAAAAATCTCTCTGAGCCCCATAAATCTTGGACAAGAAACACAGAGGGCATGAATAACCAGTAAGAAATGGGAAGTGGAAGGAAAAATACTGAGAGCAAAAATGCAAAATAATTTCAAACAATGATGACAATTAAAAGATCCTGCTTCCTCTTGACTAACCCAGGTGACGCTCTGAACCAGATGGTCTGGGATGTAAAGAATGTTAGACACAGGGTCAAAGATCATGCAGATGTGCACTTATCAGAACCGCTCTCCTCAGGGACGAGCAGAACACCAATTTCTAGAAAGGCACATCTGGAGATTAAAAGCCCAAACCCACTCATTTCATTCAAAGATATTTTCCTGTCTTAAAGTTGCTTGTATAAAAATAATACAATAGTTAATAAAGAATAATACAAAAATAAACATGCTGTTTTGTGTACTCACAACAGTAAATATACTTTTGCCATACCCTGTATACATGTATATGAAAACTATATACAATTATACATTATAGTGTAATACATTGTATATAATTATATAGTGTTATAATTATATTTAATACATTATATATACTATAGTGTATATTATATAATATGTAGCATACTATATATAATTATATATTATAGTTACATAAACAGGTAATGTGTACTATATGTTATATATTATCTATGTACATATATGCATCTACTTATATGATAAGCTTATATATAATATACATACATATATAATAAGCTTAAGAATGGTTATTCTAAGAGGAGACAGGAATTATAGGACAAAATTAAGAAGGGTAAGATGTTCTGAGAACAACATGGTATCTGTCGTGTAGATTGTCCCCTAGCCCAGGGCATAAAATGAGAGGACTGTAGAAATTGGGTAAATAGCAACTAAAATCATTATATCATTAATATCATTTGCGGGGTAGTCATTGCATCAACAGCTTGGTACCAGCAGAATCTGGCCACAGTGAAAGGACAAGCCTGCTGCTTCGGAGGGGCTGGGAGATGGTCTCCCTGACTGAGGTACCAGTGGCCCCTGTGCCCTGCATCATGTGGTGAGTTGTAGTCATTTTGCTTTTGCTCTGACAGAAACGGGCAATTCCCCATTTACTTAATACTTATTGACTATCTTCATGAATTAAGGAACTTGGTCAAACTCTAAGGATACAGGAGTGAGAAAGACTCGTGGAGTATCATGGAGTGTATAGACCAATCAATGCAGAGCAGGGAAAAAAAGTCAGTTTCTACTTGGTAGCCAGAAGAATACAATGAGGGCACATATGATATACATCCTGGAAATGCAGGCCTGTTTGGAAGAACGTGAAGGGCCTGTTGGCTCAGAGCAGGGGTGACAGCTCCGGAGAACTGCTGTCTGTGTGCTGTGCGTCTCTGTGGATCCTCAGTCTGGAGTGGCCAATGCAATGTGGATAACGTTATATGGTGTATAATGTAACTATGTAAAGCCCAAATTTAGCTTTCAACTTTGAAAACAAAGCTTTTCATTTTGTTGTTATCATGTCATGAGTTTAAGTCAGAGAGAGTCTTATCTGAGGCTTCATTATGCTTTTAGACAAAGTAAATTGTGACAACCGTTGCTATTCTGATCTGGGCCCCAGACCTGCCACATTGCTTGGTATATCTCTCTGTATCTGCAGAGTGATTCCTTTCCACGTTCCAGTACTTTCTAATGAGCATTGTCTCCAAGTTATACAGTTACATGTTTGACTCCTAGCCCCACCTCTTACTTAGGCAATTTATAATTTCCCTAACACAATTTCTTCAAAAAGAGGAGTAATAGCAGCCTCTTAGGAATGTTGAGCTTAAACAAATCATATATGCTAAGTGTCTTGTCTAAGGTAGGATTCATAGGTATTTGGTAAATTGTTTCCTTTTATTTCCAGCCCTCCCATTATTTCCTATGTAGCTATATAAACTATGCCAAGAAATTCTCCCTGCCCTCCATAATCATTGCTGAACACGGAGGAAAATGCCTTTGAGTCCACCCAGGATGTTTACATAATGCTCTTGAGCCAGAAGTACAAAGAAGTACATGTACCAGAGCACTGTTACTCTCTCATAGTTAGTTCTTTGGGATCATTCATAGACAAAATGTGTGTGTCTGTTTTATGTGTATGTGTGTGTAGGATGTATAGCAATAAAAAAAACCCTGATTTAGCTTTTGCAGACAGCAGACTTCTGTTACCTTTTCCTCTTTACTATTTCTCTTATTTTATCAGAGCTCTGCTATGGAATATAGTGAACTGTGTATTTTTGTATTGTCAGAATCCCCTGTCATTTGCTTTTTTAAAAGTATTCTTTTTTAGACTTGTGTCTAGAGAGCTTACTGTAACATTCCTACAGGATGTAATACATTTGGATGATAAAATCTCACTGGGGATGTTTGTATTAATTTATTATTTTTATCATTGAGACTTATCTTTCAGTTGCAATATTTGTACCAACCTGTGGTATAAAAGTGTTCTCTGTCATTTTCTTCTGTTTATTTTTCAAATCAGAAAAATAAAGGTGAAAATTCCTTGATGCCTTGCATGTTTTTCATCAAGGCATTCCATGTTGCCTTCATCCAATTTTTAAACTCTAAAAATTTCTTTTTAAAAGACTCTTTAGTACAAAGAGTCTTTTTAAAGACTCTTTAGACTCTTTAATATTATTTTCTATGGTAAATATAGTATAAGCCTTTTCAGTTTATTTATGGCAATTTTCAGAAATTGGATTGAGTCACAGAAGAAATTTACCAGCAAGAGGCTGATATATTTGAGTACTGCTTCTATTTATTCTGTTCTATTATCCCCTATGTACATTCTACATCTTGGCAGAATTTGACAGTAAATACTGGGAGAAAAGGAGCTAATCTCACTAGCTCCTAACTAACTTCCCTGTACGTGGTGGGTGATCAGTAAGTATTTGCTGAATGAATAGGGCTAAATTGCTACCTTTTAGAGAAAATGGTTGCTCTGGCTGTCAATACATCAAAAGATTTATTCTATTTTTCTATAAAAATTTTCCTTTCTGATCCTTTTATTTTGGAATTGACCTGAACCGTTTTTGATATCTTGTGATACTTCCAATTTTGTTTACCCTATTCAGTTCTGGTTTTGAGTGTGTCCCATAATCAATAACAGAGAGCTTGAAAGAATGTATAAAATTCAAGACATGGCAAACTTGGCATAGTTCCATGTACCTCTGGACTCAAAGGCCCACATACCTGTTCAATATAGCCCACATGTTTACCAGGCTGAAGGGATGGGCGGTATCTAAAATCCGGCTCCTGCTTTGTATACCCTGGCACAGTCTGTGTCTGCCTGTAAGGAGGGGCATAGTTTTCTAATTCCCAGGAAGACATCATCAGGAACTTTTTCCTCCCCTGGGAAGTGGATAAAAGTTAGTATAGACCCCCGGAATCAATGTCTGGCTGGGCAATTCTGTTTTGTTTTTCTTCAGAAAGGTATTGGCTATTCTAGGCTCTTCACTCTGGCTGAACTCTATTAAAACAATCTGGCTGAGGTTTCCATTGGATTTGCACTGTTCTTTATTACTTTGTGGAGAACTGATATCTTTTTTATATTTAATCTCACTAATTAATATGGCCTATTTATTTGCACCTTGTTAATGCCTCTTAATATAGTTTAATAATTTCTTCATAACATTTTGAAAATATTTTGTGAGATTTATTTCCAAGTTTTCTCTCTCTCATTTTTTGTACACACACATAAACACACATAAAATTACATTTTATAATGGTTACTGATATATAGGGACACTATTTTCATACATTGAACATATGTATTCATATTACATATGAATATACTTTTCTTATACTTATTGTACATTCACAACAAATTCCCAGTTCAAAACTGTGGAGTATCTGCCCCACCTAGTGATGTGTAAGAACTTTAGAAAGATTAAGGCTGCTTGTTTTTTGCCACATGTGTTGCAACTTTTCTTTTAGGTTGCCATTTGCTTTTGGTTCATCTATTTTTTCTTTGACTGCAAATAATTTAAATTTTTATGGAGTCACATATATCAATGTTCTGTGTTTCCTTTCTTTTTATGTTTTTTATACCAAGGTTAAATAGCTATGAATCTATAGTATTTCTTTTTAAAGTTATTTTCATTTAACTTTTTTATCTACCTGGAATTTGTTTTGGAGCTTGCTATATTTAGCAATGTTCATTTTATCTTTTTCTTCCCAGAAAGTGAGCCAAGTGGTCTGGCAACATTTTATTCTCCAAAAAAACACTACCTCTGTCATAAATGTGTGTCTGTATCCTTCCTTTTCAGTCTTGCTTATGATCTGAAGAGTTAATAAGTCTTGGATTTAAGTCCATCAATTAAATATTTTTGAAAGCTGAGACGATGCTTTGACTTACTACTGCAGCAGTGTGAGGCTGAGGACGGACAATAAATGGACAACTGATGGATGAATGAATTGAGGAAAAGAGGAGACACCTTTTTACTTAGATCCATTTTCTTGGAGCTGAAGCTAGGTTTTGACTTTTTGCCAGATAATAATCTAGTAGATTGGGAAAGAGAAACTGATGCAGAGGAACTTTGGGAAGGAGGCATGAAAGGGAGAATTACCAGGAATGCTTGAGATACTGATTGGTTACTCATAAGTTGAAACATGTTCCAAAACCAGTAAGGAAAGGACATATTGCAAGCATGATAAAGATGAGAAAATTCAGTGTTTTATGTTTTGTTTTCATTATAGAAAATTTTATGCAGTGGATATAGTATAGTGGACAAAAGATATCACCTATCTTTTTTGTAAAAAAAGATTTTATTTATTTTCAGAGAGAACAAAAGGGAGGGAGAAAGAAACATCAACATGTGGTTGCCTCTCACGTGCCCTCTGCTGGGGATCGGGCCCACAACCCAGGCATATGCCCTGACTGGGAATTGAACCAGTGACCCTTCAGTTTGCAGGCCAGTGCTCAATCCATGCAGCCACACCAGCCAGGGCCCCATCACCTACCTTCAACAATGATCAGTTCAAAAGTTGGTTTTGCTTTATCTCTATAATTTCTCATTTCACCCACGTTCCCCCCACTGGATTACTTTGAAGCAAATCCTAACCATTCTATCATTCCAACTACAAATATTTTAGAATGAGTCTGTAAGCAAAAAAAGAAGTCTTTATGACAACCCCCCCCCCCATTCACAATATCCAGGTTTAATTTCACTTTGCAATCTTACCAACCTCATGTATTAAGGAAGCCATTTTGATTCAAATGGTAGAGTGCAAAGAACATTCAATTTGGCTTTAGGAGAACTACCTGGGTTTGTCATGGCCCTCAACTTCCCTGTAGGACCCCAACAATGCTCCTCTATCAACTCTCAATCCCCATTTCCTCATTAGTAAAAAAAAAAAAAAAGATAAATAGCTGTCTTATGCATTTCAGGTTTGCCATGTTGATGAGGTAATAGAATTGAAAACAAGCCATTAAAAATTTTGACATACTAAAATTTCCAGTGCAATCCTCTATTTTGTAAAAGACCCTCACGACAAACCATCCGCAGGCAATAGATGTCTTTGCCTGGTCTTGTGTACAGTGTTCCCTTGTCGGGTTCTCCTTCTGAAAAACGCATTGCTTTCCTACCGTTTTTCTTTGAACTTTAGAATTATAGACGCTCACTACTCAGGAGTAATTTTGAGTACCAAGAGAACAAATGTTTCTGGTTTGGGTCCTTCACCTTCTCATTTCAGGTTGCCCTGTGTTTCTCTTGTGCCCCCGAAGATCAGGTTTCTGTTGAGCGCAAACTCAAATTTTCAACAGTTAATTTTAGGGGCCTTTTGGCAATCAGAGCTTCAAATAACAGGAAAGAAAAATTATTTCCTCTCTTGCAAATGGCCACAGTAACTATAGAAAGGTATTATTTATTTGGATGGATACATTTTGATTGCAAAATTCTCTCTCCATCCTTGAGGAGAAATTACTCATCTTCCTATAGAGGGAACTCTAAAGAGAATGTTTTCCAAAAAGGGGCCAACTGGGCGGTGTCCTCTTTTCCCAACGCCCAGATTTCTATTCTTGGATTGGGAGATAGGAGGCGGCTTTATTTTTCCCTCTTCCTAGTTCCCAGACCTTCCTCGGGGCTGAGGGAGCCCAGGCTGGCGGGTCTCAGCGGGTGGCCAGCCAGCGCCAAACTGCGAGCCTCCTCCCGCTGCTGCAGCGCTCCAGGCCTGGGGACTCCGTGGAGTCCGCTGAGTCAGTGTCTTCCTACGCGCCTCCCGGAGACTGGGAGAGTGGGAGACAGGGATCCTGTCGGCCCGAGCGCGTACACGGGCCACGGCCACAGTTGCGGCCGGGGCCACGGTCACCCAGGCCGGACCTGCTCAGGCTGCGTCCCTGCGGCTCGCCACCGATCCGCGCTCGAGGCGCCTTGCCTCGCCTTGCCTGGGCGAGCCTCTCGCAGGCCACTGAGCTAATTTTTGCGGCCTGGGTGGGGGAGGAGGAAGCAAAGGAGGAGGGCTAAGGGAGGGCAGGGCAGCGCTGGGTGGAGAGCCACCGCCTTCCTCATAAACAGGCGGGCGTGGGTGCGCATGGGGCGTGCGGGTAGCGGGGGCTGTGGGCAGTGAGCTGCGCTTGCCGGCCTGGAGCAGTGGCCCGCACCGCTGTCCCTTCCTGGATCAGCCAACCTTGGTGCGGGAGGGGCGGCCTGCTGGGAGCAGGGTCCATCATGGCCAGTGGCAGCTGTCAGGGGTGCGAAGAGGAGGACGAGGAAACTTTGAAGAAGTTGATAGTCAGGCTGAACAATCTCCAGGAAGGAAAGCAGATAGAGACGCTGGTGCAAATCCTGGAGGACATGCTGGTGTTCACCTACGCTGACCACGGTAATCATTCACAAGGAAACTGTTCCTTTATCTACCCCCCACCCCCGCCCGCCACCCGCGCCTCTTGGCAAACTTTCTCTGCTGCTCTTTGCACAAACCTGCACTCTCGGGAAGCCACAGACTCTACTCCTTAGCGCAGAAAGGAGCTGAGAATTCTAGGAAGGGCTTATGCTTACTTCTTTTGCTCTCTCTCCCATTGTCAGACTTCAAGGGGTTGCCACGGTGAATGGTGATTTTGCTCTCTCCCCCTACCCCCTTCTTTTCCAGCCTCCAAGTTATTTCAAGGCAAAAATGTCCACGTGCCTCTGTTGATCGTCTTGGACTCGTATATGAGAGTTGCTAGTGTGCAGCAGGTAAAAGAGTGATCGTTTTGCCCATTTCCCCTTCTTGGACTTTGATATTTTCTTGTCAATGTTATATACTCAGAGTTCCGAGTCATTTACAAGATTTGGCTTGACTCTGACTGTGATTTTAAGATGGAAATGCTGTCAAGTCATTATCAGAAGTTAACGGTGTAAAAAGACTCCCTGACTGTGCTCCCTAATTATCTGTGGAAATAAGTGTATACGATTGTCTGACAGTGTGGATTGTGGGAGGAGGTGAATAATAATGGGTTGAGGTTTAGTTCTGTTATTAGCTACATGAGTTCATCAGTATTTAAATCAAATTATTCTAACAACCTTTCCAATGTACAGCATACTGTACAGATGACACCATTGTGAATAGTTTGTGAAAGGGGAATCATTCACAGTAATAAAAATTAAATTATTAAAACAAAATAACTTACAAGCTTTCACAGGGTTAAGGTTTTTTTTTTCCAATCTGAAGATGGATTTCTAGCTTTCTGTAGTTGTAGTATGCCTTGTATTATATAAAGAAACATTCTATGATTCCTCTATCAGTTTAAATTTATATATTTCAACTGTTTCCATATAAAAATGAATGCAAAAGTAAAACGTAGAATCTATACCATAGGAAACCCAGAAATTTGCTAAATATTTGAAAAAGGAGCCCTAAGAAGATAACTTAAGGATGATTTACAGTCAGAACAAAATTACTGCGTAACACACTAGCTCCTTTTGCAGATTTTGAGATTTAGAGGACTGAGATCAGTGTTGTTGCCTGCAAGTAAGGTCCTGAGGGCGGGGGGGGGGGGGAGGGGGGGAGAGAATTGAACTTTGAACTCTGGAGGTGCAGTCATAATACTCCTTGAGAGGCTAGACAGATGTAAGAATTATCTGGATCTCCAAATCTGTGTCTATCCACCTTTATCTTTATTCTTATCTCTGTATCCCGTTAGTGCAGGCTGGGCGAACCACTTACCTAGCTTCTTTTATATAAGGCCATTTTCATCTGGGATAAATGCTTGCTTTTATTTTTCTTCAGCTGAAAAATTTACCATCTGACTGTTGATTTTCAGGCTGTTAGCAAACAAAACGCTGAAAAGATGGAGGCAGAATAAAGACACTGTTCATTTTAGTGCCCAACGTCTGAACTTCGTCCATGAAAAATGAGTCACTTTTTAGTGTTGGCCCACTGTGCTTTCCGTTCACATCATCCCCTCTTACTTGCCTCTGATTTCTTTAGTGTTCAAAAGTCCTCATCTGGCACCCTCCATTCCTTGGATTCTGTGCTTGATGGAGTCACCCCTGCTGGGTGCCAATAGAACCACTGGACCCTGGGTGGGCTTTGGTCTGCAGGGTCCAGAAGCGACAGTGCTAGGCTTCAGAACCAATGGGAGCCTGGAACATGCCCACCACCTAACTCTTTCTTTTAGGAACTGCCTAATCCTAGGCATGTTTGTTGGGAGTGGTTATGAATGTCACTCAATACCCTTTTCCAGTGGGTACCAGAGGAAAAGTATGCGAGAAAATAGGGAATTGTTGTCTGATTTGGTAAATCAATGGAATAAAAGGATTAGTTTTAGCATATTAATATTACATCATTTTATTTTCACTGGCATTTCACTGGCTAGATTTTCCTCAGAGTCAGTGGCTCATTTAGGATCATACAACTAGTGACACCGCCCGGACGCAAGTCTTCATGCACTTAAGAATTGTTTCATTCTCCATCATACAGTGCTCTAGCTGCCTGAGTTCACAAACTTTTCATACAAGTAAAAAGCATAGCAGTTTGGTGCAAATGTTATAGCCAGGCCAGGCACAATGCCATTATCAGTCTTAATTGTCACTGATGTTATCAATTGGCTGTAGATAGAGATTTCTCACTGACTTTTTAATAATCCACTTAAAAGAAAGTAGAGGTTTTTTCCTTCACATTTCATTATATTACTGGGATAATTAATACAGATATTCATTCATGCTTTATATGTTGGATTAGTTGGAAGTGCTAAGTGAAAAGCTTTTAATGATGAATTTAAAAAGTTCAGGTAAATTACTCTTGAAAAGGAAATATTAACGGTTGTTTCCAGAATTCATTTAACATGATAGTCCAGACTCTGAACTTTTATTTTCAAGGTCTATTCATATTTTATTCTCGCACCTTAACAAGTGACAGTTTTTAGAGAATTCGTCCGTTAGCCTAGCTGCCCTGTTACTTTTCGTTTCCTGCCAGTCCTCTGACCATTTCTCCGTGCTCCTCATTTTTACATTACTTCTTTTTCCCCACACAGTTTCAAACTTCGGAGTAAGGGAGCAAAGTAAATGAAGGTGACTAAAATTTTCTTTAACCCCCTAAACTCTTTTTCCATTGTGTATTGGTTAAATCCCTGACTTTACAGAATAATTATAATAAAGTGAAAACTACCAACTTAATTGTGTTGTAACTGCTCAGGATGGGAAACTTTCCTCTTTGAAAGATAAGCTTTCAATTGGGTAGATGAATGGATCAATTGCTATCTCTACTTTGATGCCAGCTGTTCTACAATATTTAATCATGGATGCCCCAGTTGTCTCAATCTCTTCGCAAAGCAATTTCTTTTGTTTAAAGAGGTTTTCTCCCTGAGAAAGCCATGTAGTTACAGAAATGAATATAGCATCCTAAGTGATTTACAATAAATTTCTCATTGGAAGCTGTTTCAAATGTTATTTCTTAAATACTTAGGGAAAAAAGCCTCAAATGTATTTTATGGAAGCACAAAAATAGCCAGTTTCTATGACAGCTGGATTGTCAACGTCTCTTCAGCTTATGCGGAGGAGGATGTCCTACTAAAACATAGGAAAAGTAGCTGTCAGAAATTGCTGCCTTGTCAAGCAGTTTGAAAGTATGTAAAAGGAAGTAAAGCAATTCATGCTTAATCCAGAAAAGGTCCAGAAATGATATTGTAAAGAGATCTTGTGTAATTATTTTTATCTTGTGAAATACCCCTTATTTCTGTAAACAAATAAGAAACTTGTGCCATTATTCCTTATTGGATGCAGAGAAATGTCTCATCTTGTCATTCAGTTCTCTGCATCACTCAATTCCACTTATGTATCCAGTGTTAGAATGAAGATATGTTTAAAAAGCATGGATGGACCTGGAGAGCATTATGCTAAGTGGAATAAGTCAGTCAAAGAAAGACATACCATTCGATTTCACTCGTATGTGGGCTCTAATGAAGAGAATGAACTAACAAGTAAAATGTAGACAGACTCATGGATAGAGAGCAGGAGGACAACTGTCAGGGAGAGGAGGTTGAGGGGCTGGGTGGGAAGGTGGAGGGACTGAGAAAAAATTCATGGTCATGGACAACAGTGTGGTGATTGCTTGGGAGAGGGAGGACTGGGGGAGGCAGAGGAGGGTTAAGGGGGCATAAATGAAATGGCTATAAAAGAAGACTTGACTTGGGGTGAACGATAGAGTTACAGATGACATGGAATTGTGCGCCTGAGATCTATACAATTTTGTTAACGACTGTCACTCCAATAAATTCAATAAGAAGGAACCAAAACACCCCAAATAAATAAAGGTATCGGTAAGATAATATTTCATTTGAAATGTGAAAGCGCCTAGGGACATTTAAAAAAAGATTGTATTTATTTAATTTTGGGTAGAGACAAAGGGAGGGAAAAGAGAAGGAGAGAAACATCAGGGTGTAATTGATTGGTTGCCTCTCTAACACATCCCCAACTGGGGACCTGGCCCGCAACCTGGGCGTGTGCCCTGACGTGGGATCCAGCCACTGGTGAACTTTCAGTTTGTGGGGTGACGCCCAACTCACTGAGCCACAGCAGTCAGGGCAAGTCTAGGGACATTTTTGATGTCTAGACCTCATCAGCTCATTTTTAAGTGTTCTAAAGAAATCTAAAGAGGTTCTTTGAGAAATTCTACTTCCTCTCCATCTTACGATGCCTTTCTCTTTTTTGAGTAACGGATGTTACATTGTCATCAGACGATGAAGCTTTTTCTCTTGCCAGTCTCTCTAGGCCCATTACCTGGGAAGCCATCTTTCCTGATAACTTACTCTTTGCCATAAAAATCTTTAATTTCCCCTAATCCTCCATTCAAAACCACTTCTTTTTGTCCCATTATTAAAATTTTGCATCTTTAGAAAAACTTCTTCTAGATGTTCTCCTTCCTGTAGATGTGACTTAAATAATACTTGTGACTTAAGGCCCAAGTATAGACTTTCTTGCTCTTTGTAACCTTGGTATGTCCTTGAAAAGTATTTTTTGTGCTTGATTTTCTCTTTGCTTAGACAGTGGGCACATCTATTTCCTTCATCATTCAGCAATCTGTTGTAATAGTTTTTGTGTGACCTTCTGGTATGATTTTTGGAGCAGGATGTATTTTAAGTACATGGCTTTTCTCAGGAAGCATTTTAGGTTATCATTTTGTTTTAAAATAACTATTTAAAAGTAGTCACCTGTTCTTCTAAGAATGAAGATGTTCATGTTGGACTGAAAATGTTCCATTAGCATGCTCTAAAAATGTAAATATCTGGCTTTTTTGCTTTTAGGTGGGTTGGTCACTTCTATGCAAATTAATAGAAATCTGCCCAAATACGATGCAAAGCTTGATGGGACCCCAGGATATTGGACATGATTGGGAAGTCCTTGGTGTTCACCAGTGAGTATGACAGATGTATCAAAACTAGCTGCATTAAATATTTCTTTATGCAGATGACCACCAAAACCACTAGTTCTTAAAAAAATATGGGAACTAAAAAGTTAGTTCAGTAAATAGCAATTTAGAAGTTTATCCTTTATTCTCTCTAAGACATACATTTGTTGGATATTCATATGTATACATTTAACGAGCTTAAGCCATGGCTTTTAAAATGAAGAGAAAAGAAGAAATTCAAGTATACCTGCAGCCAATTCAACAGCTGTTTTGTAGCTATGTTACTGCTGTTTGCATCAGAATGACTTTGAAGATGAGACCACATCTTTAGCCATAATTAGTTTAAAAATTTTCTGAAGAAAAATCCATTTCCAGGAAAGTCCTTTTTGGATAATTTTGTTTTTCTTTGACATTTAAAAACTATCTCCTCTCAGTAACTTCAGTGTTCTTTATACCTCATGTGACTTTCCTTTAATGCGGAGGAGTGAATACATATTTCTCCCCATGGCATATTATTTGTGAAAAATGTAATAATTGCAAAAGGAAATTTTACATCTTTGTGTTGTTTGTTGGTATCAGCTACAGCTGCAAATTTAGACAAATAAGAGCTATTTGTTCATCTGACCTTATACATTTTTCCATTTTCCTTAAATGTGTTGCTGTTCTTCAGTTTCTGCTATCTAAAAAGTGTATTTTGAAGAGACATATTTACAATTAATGTATGTTCTCACCTTCAAACTAATCTCTGAAATTCTATCAGTCAGTTTTAAAGTATTCAGCATTTAATGAGGAATTATGCAAAATAGACCTGTAATTAGTAATTTTAACATTATATGTCCCTTATTTGGTTGAGAATTTCCAAAGTCCCTAAAGATTAGCAATTTATAACCTTAGGAGTGTTGGAAAATGCATCTAGTCATATTCTAGTACAAACCATCTGTTCAAATTAAATTATATAAACATTTCTATAAGGAGTCTCATCTACTCATTCACTCAGTCACTCATTTGACCATTCACTCATTTACCCTTCATTCATCAATTGCTCATTACCCCCTACTTTAGGCCAGAAGTAGTGTGAGCAAGATAGACACTGCTGTCTCCAGTGGAACATACTAGATTATTCCCAGCAAAAAATTTACCGTGAAACATCTCTTCCTCTATTCAAGGACCCCATGCCTCCCACAGCTTAGAGTACTGAAGAAGAAAAAAATCCCGTGGGTAGTGAAGTTAGGAGTAGAGGGAATGGTGCAGGGAGAGGCAGAGTAGCATGGGTAGGAGGAATCCACAGACTCTTGAAGGATGGGGTCTCTAAATGGAGCTGTGGTTGTGACCTACCAACGTGGAGCCAAACAGCATGGGGTCAGAATGGGCCAAAGATTGTATAGTTTGGAATTGGTAACTCAGAGACTCAAATTTAATGAATACTACTTGAATACTTACTATTACTGAACCTATACTAGGTTCACTTTCTATTGTAGAATATTAGTAATTTTTTCCAAAAGTAGTAAAATTCAATAATTTAAATATTCAGTGGATTCTTAATTTATATACACAAACTAACATCTTTATGACATCTCTCTATATTTTAATGCACCAGTAGGCATTGCAAATAATTTATAAGTTTATATCACATATAGAAATGGGCTTGATCTCTTGATGCATATAACTCTTCATGATATTTTAGACATAGAGTTTGGTGAAAATTGTTAATAATTAAAATTGAATATTTTGAGGAAGAGGCTATAACTTTATATTGAGACTCATAATGATTCCCTGTTGATTGTCATGGACCTGGCTCAGGTTTACAGGAAGAAAAAGTACATGAGTGTCAACATAGGGAATGAAATACAATGAGATAGATAAAAGGTAGGTGAGTAAAACACAATATCTAAAAAAATAAAAGTCTAGGTATTACATTTCAGTGATCTCAATGTCTCTTTTTAATTACAGATTAATTATTAAAATGCTTACAGTTCATAATGCCAGTATAAACCTGTCAACAGTTGGACTGAAGGCCTTAGATCTCCTTCTAACTTCAGGTAATATATACACACATATTTTTAATGTTGACTTATATTTAAAAAATATTTTAATCCATCTTCTGTGTTTTAACATTGTTTTAAAGTACAGTAATGTAATAAAACCTAAATATTGATGATTCCCCAAATTCTTTGTTTCCATTTTCTTTCATCTCTTTTCTCTAACTTTTTCTGTCAAAAATCCCACATAATATCTTGGCTTTAAATATCACCTTATATACTACTACAATCAAATTTATATTTCTAGCCCAGCTTTACTCCCCCAATCTGGTCCCACATCTAATATTCCTATTAGCTTGTTGTTCTTACATGTCCTTATCATTATTATAACTCTTTCATTATATCTTTAATATGTTTTCTATAATATAATATATTTTCTAGGGTATAACATAATAGTAGTATTTAAAAATATATAACATTACTTCTTTTCAAAAGATATTATTTGTTTATTTTTAGAGACAGCATGTGCCCTGGAATCAACCCAGTGGCCTTTCACTTTGTGGAATGACATTCCACCCAGTGAGCCACACTGGTCAGGGCTATAGCATACACCATACACCTTGTGTGCTTGATAGATACCATGCTCTACCTGTAAAAACCTTCCCATGGATTTAAAAACATAATCCTCAAAAAGTCCCTTGAGATAGGTAGGTACTTTATCTCACTTTCTAGGAGAGGAACACTGAAGCACTGAGAGGTTGCTTCAGCCAGTAAGTAGTAGAACCAGGGTCTGATCTCACATGCCAGGTTCTTTCTCTGAGGAGATTTCTGTCTGGACTTGAAAACAAAGAATCTTGATATTTTGAAATAGTTGTGATCACTGGAGTGATGGACACCTGCTATGATATAAGGTTCTGAGAAGAAAGGCTGTTTACAGGAAAGCTAATCAGGAAGGATGGGGAGGCATTTCCCTCTAAGTGGTGGAGGGCACTTTAGGTCAAGAGAGCATCCTGTTCAGAGTTGAGAGGCCTCTGAAGATAGTGCCATTGGGGCTGGACATGTGGATTGGCCTCACTTAGTAATAAAGACCCAATAGGAGAGAGAGAGAGAAAGGAGGAAAGAAGCTGGAGATCAGAGTATGATGGAAAAGGGCAGAATGTACTCATCATGTCACCATAGCCATTTATTAAAACATATAATGGAACCTACTAACTAGTCTTACCATGATTTATTCTGGACTCATCCTTGGGAGGGTTTTTTTTTTTTTTTTTTTTTTTTTTTTTTTTTTTTTTTTTTTTTTTTTTTTTTTTTTTTTTTTTTTTTTTTTTTTTTTTTTTTTTTTTTTTTTTTTTTTTTTTTTTTTTTTTAGCAGGAAGGCAGTAGTGGGTTCATTCTCCATTTGGCAATGGACAGGAAGCTGCTGAGGGTTTATGAATTTTAAAAATCCACCAACACTGGAATAGATTGAAGCCAGCAGTGTACAGACAGGAAATTTGCCAGTGTATTTTGGGAAGACTAGTTAATCTCAAATTCTTCCACAAAACTTTCACAATTTTGCACTTAGGAAAGTTTTTAATGTGTTTTAAAATTGATTTCAGACACTTATGAAAGATTAATTTATGAATCATTTTTATTGTTTGGTGTATTAGTTAGTTGATTTAATAGTTCCTGGCACTTCCTGTTGTCCTGGAGAATTATAAGAGAGATGAGACAAAATTCCTACAACATAGAAGTTCAGAGTTAGCATCTCTGTCCAATATTGCTTTTTGATGTGAAATTTTAAATATCTGTGCTTTTCAATATCATGGATAGTAGTCATACATGGTAGCTATTGAACATTTAAAATATGAGAAACTGAAATTTAATTTTATGTAGTTTTAATTAATTTAGAGTTTAAAAAAGCTAGATGTGATTAGTGGGTACCAAACTGGACAGCACAGGCAGAGAGACATACGGAATAATTAAATAAGTAATTTCAATTTATTAACAGAAGTACTATAACAGATACATGAAGAAAGCCACCATAGGGAAGAGAACAGCTAAACTCGTTTGTAAAAGTAATGAGCATGAACATGAATAAGTTTTAATCCAGCTCTGCCACTTATTAGCGGTTGGGCCTTGGGCAGCCACTTGGCTGACTTCTGTCTCAAGTTTCTTCAGTCTTCTTATTCACAAATAGGGATTGCCCCTGCCTTGTGTGGCTGTGGTAGGTTTACATGTGCTGGAGCGAAGTGCTACAACTGCTCTCTGACATGTTACATACTATACAAGGGTTTGTAGCTCCTGCTACCGTTTCCATCCCGGTACTACTGTTTTTATTGACAGATAGGCATGGTTTGTGTTATTTCTTGAATTATGGTAGAAATATATTTGCTGTGGGAAAGGGAAGGGGCACTTTCTGCAGCTAGTGCCAATGCAAAGGGTTATCAAAGAAAACGTTTAGTGATCAATAGGGAGTGCAGCCTGTTTGGAGTCAGCAATGCTTGGAGGGACGCGGGGCTTATGAAACAAAGCAGCCAGTTTGTGAAGGGTCATGTGGGTCAGACTGAGGAGTGTGAGAAAGCCTTAGACTACTTCAGCAAGGAGTTTATAGAGTCACATTTGAGAATTAGAAATATCATTTGGAGGACAAATTAGGTAGGAATTTGGGCCAAGCCCAGCAATTAGGCAATTGTGTTTGCTTTCCAGGTGAGAGGTGATGTGGTCCTCAACACAATAGGAATGGAGGGGGCTAGTGCATAGGGGGTTTTCAGGATATTTAGGAGATAGATTCAACGTCTTGGTAATGAGGTGACTCTTTGGTTGGGCAGAGAGTGTGAAGAGAATGTGAAGAAGGAAGATGACTCGGTGGTTTCTCTCTTGAGTAACTATTGGATGATGGTATCATTGATGAAGATAGGGAACAGTAGTAGCCTAGGTTTGGGATATTCGGATAGTGTTGTTTGAGAGGCAGATAGAAATATGTTTCAGGAATTGAAGGCAAGATGTTTTGGCTAAAGATATTGATTAGTGATTACATGGTAAAGTGTACTGGGAACTGGTCTTAATTAGAAAGATGGAAGACCCCAGATTGGTCTAACATCTGGGGCAACTAAGTGGTTCATTGAAATAAAATGTCCACAAAACATTCAGAGTCCTCATGTGAAAATTAATACATGAAATGTTAAAGTACTTGGTGTACTTTACTTGGTGTATCTTTTTCTCTTCAATATAGGTAAAATCACTTTGCTAATATTGGATGAAGAAAGTGATATTTTCTTATTAATTTTTGATGCCATGCGAACATTTTCAACCAATGGCGAGGTCCAGAAACTTGGGTGCAAAGCTTTACAAGTGCTGTTTGAGAGAGGTATGTAAAAATGTCAAATTCTTTATTTTGATATTTGTATAAGAAAAAAGGTTTATAATGGGAGAAGTAGAATATAATTATGATAACAAGAAGATATCTAAAGTTGTACTATTTATTAAGAAGTGGGAGTTGTCAGTCAGGTTCATTCAGAAATACTTGTTTTTGTGGAATAATTTTTTTCATGGGTTATACATTACATAATTGTAGTGCACTTTCTTCCATTGCTTAACAAGACATAAGGTTCACTTTGCAAACCGGATGTGTAGGTGTTAAGAAAAGAAAATATAAAAGTGAAAGGTACGATTTAGACTAAATTTGGGTTTGTGATGTTGAGTCATCTCCAGAGATTTTAGAAATTGCTAAAAGCTCTGTATAAAGAGCCAAGAAGTTTACAAAATGTCACTTAGGAAGATTTGATAACAGAAATTATTATGTAACTTCTGTTAGTTGTAATCTTTAGTGTTTCCACTGGCTTGATGAGGAAATGGAACGGGGGGCACAAGCAGTTCATTTTATCAGTATATTTTGAGTACAGCTTTTGCATCATTATGCGAGCCAACAGTGCTGGGGATTTACGATAAGAATAATTTATGTAAGCCCTGAGTCTGTATCAGTTTACCACTCTGGTTTTTGGCAGTTCCAGAAATAGGATAGATCATCTTATATTGAATTCCATCTCATTCCAGAAGAGCTTTAAACAGTCTATAGATATACTAGAGGAAAAAAATGGACAAGGAAATGTGTGAAGGGAAAGTTACAGAAAACTAGGTTATATTTACTACATACATCAGGTCCTGCATATTTTCAAAGGGATGGACCAGAAATTTGGCTCTTTGCTCTTTCTCAGGCAAAGAAAAAGGGTAAACATCATTGGTTACAAACTTACTTGAGGTAAAAGGAAACCCATTTATGAGAACAAGCAGTGGTTCTCATGAGAGACCTGAGAAAATCCTCCCATAGGTTTCCCTGAGTGAGATGATAAGGTATACACAATTTGCAAGGAACACACAATGTTATTTCAGTGAAAGACACTCTCAAAAGTCTGAACAGCGTGGGCCTGGTACCCAGCTGCCTGATGATCATGCTTGGGGAAGAAGAGTTTACTTTGAGAAGTATTTACGAATGGAAGAACTGCATGTCTTTGGGCTATCTTTCATAACCATTTTATCTTGCAACTAAGCTTTTGCTAAGAATTGGACAAAGAAGAGTTTGAGATTTTTTTTTTTTGTCTTATAGGGCCTATAATTTTCTGTGTCTTATAGGGGCACTTTCTTTTTCACGGAAGAAGGGCTAACATCACCCTGTTACCAGTGCTGTGAGACGCATCCATGACATATGGAGAGCTCCAGGGAATGTTAAGAGTTTACTCATTAGAAAGATCCATAGTGCTGACAGTATTATGATTGCAAATGTAGAGTAGAAACATTGCTGAGTTTTTCCAGGAGTGTCAAGTTCTCCAGGACTTAGTGGTACCTGGAAAGTTAATTGTCATAATTTGAGAGTATGCTGTGGAAGCTGCTCCATAAAATGAGGAAGTTTCACTCTATTCTTCATTTATTAGATGAACCTAACCATTTTCACATTATATTATATGGACTAGTGGTATAAAGTTGAGCAACAGGAAGCAATGTTGATCATGAGAAGTGGTGCATTTCTAACATTTTTGTCAGTGCTGTTCTCAGGCTGATAAACCAATTTTTTTTTTATGTGTTTGAGGTTCTCGCCCAATAAAGTGACTCCAAATGGAATTCTTTGGCTTGATCAAGAGATGTTAATTGTGAAAATTAATGATGATAGTTTTGATCTCTGATGAAATCAAGACCATTAAGACAGAGTATTTCAAAGTCTAATTACTTGTCAGTTGCTGAAGTCTATTCCTGTTGAACTGATAGACTTAGCTGAGCTGTCCTTCGAAACCATACCATTAACCATGCCATTTTATGTATTGTGGGATGTTCCTTTCCCAGAAGTCATGCTCATTAGTCATTTCTTAGTTTTCTTTAAAATCCCCAAAATGAAATTACGAATAATTTTGTTTATCTGAGGACTATTTGGATACTACTAGTTTTACATTTCAAATTCTTGTGTAATTAAAATTTTATGTCATTTTTAACCTTTTTCAATATTTTGCCTTTTATTTTTCAGTTTCAGAGGAGCAACTGACTGAATTTGTTGAGAATAAAGATTATACGATATTGCTGAGCGCATTTAAAAACTTTAAAGATGAAGAGGAAATTGTTCTTCATGTACTACACTGTTTACATTCCCTAGCTATTCCTTGTAAGTAGCCTATATACATGATTTCTTATATATGTAAACAATTATAGTGTATCTTCTTCCAAGAGTGTTTTAAAAATATGTTTTATTATTTAGCCCTGGGCAGGTTGCTTAGTTTGTTGAAGCATTGTCCTGTATACCAGAAATTTGTGGGGTTGATCCCCAGTCCAAGAGTATATGGGAGGCAGCCAATCAATGTTCTTTCTCATATCTGTGTCTCTCTCTCTCTCTTCCTCTTTCCTTCTTCCCCCTCCCTCTCTCTCTAAAATCAATAAACATATCCTTGCGTGAGGATTTAAAAAATATTTTTACCATGTAGAAACGTATGGATGCTAAACCCATTCATCTATTTATTTAATTTTTATTTATTGATGTTGTACCACAGCTGGCTCTGGGCTTGGTGCTGAGGAAACAGTAGACATTATAAATATGTTCCTTACGTTTTTAGAGCCCATAGTACCATGGGAAATACAGATACTGTAAGCACATAGGTGATTACAATATATTATAAGGCAAGTATTGGCTACAGTACCTAGGGTTAGGAGGACAAATAGGGCACGGGGCAAGATCTCCTAACAGAGACTTGAATGATGAACAGAGCTTTTTAGGCGTCGGGAGGTGTGAGTGGACGTGGAAGTGCAGATAGCATGGCCCAGAGAGGGGGCATCGTAAGTATAAAGATGCTGGAGCAAAAAAGAGCAGAGTGCATTTGAGAAGACAGAAGGAGCTCAGTAAACTGTGTCTAAGAGTAAACATGTGCATGCACGTGTGTGCACATGCTCGGCCCCGCTCTACTTGTGTGTCATTTAATGGAGGTAGGGGAAGGGCATGACAAGAGTCAGTGGATAAAACTAGAGCATAATCAGATCTTAAAGGGCCTGAAAAGTCACAGGAAGGAGTTTAAACTTTGCTGTAATAGTTGTTTAGCATGTTTTGATGTTTAGAAATCTATCCATTTTTGTCACAAAAAAGTACAGGTGAGAAATTAATTTTCTGTGCATGCTGCCAGCGGTTGTCAGTGGGCTAACATAATGCGTCAGAGTCTATTACTTTGGGAAGTTTGTGAGCATTTTGTATTTTATGTGTTGCCCCGGTAGGTTTATACAGGATATGCACATGTATTTATCTAGTAATATTTTCATTTTCACATATGTGGAATTGTGAGGATTAAATGTGTTAAGTAACATGAAAAATGCAGAGTAGCTCCTGTTATGTAATGTGTTATAAAAATATTGACAGTATTATTGCATAATTTGTATTTTGTATGTACAGTATATTATAAAAAATGCAAAATGTTATTTCAGACATGGAAATCTGCAGATGTGAAACCAGTTAGAACCCAGTTCCCTCATGAAAGAAAACTGTTTATTTGTTATGGTTATGGAATCTGTCATTTTCTTATCCATAGGAAATTAAACACTTGAAAATAGATGGGGCTGAATGATAATAGAGAAAAGATGTATTTTAGATTTCTCTGAGTTATCCATTGTCAACAAACTGAATATATTCTTCATTTTATACTTCTTTGACTATATTTATACATTTATTTATTTATTTTGGGCTGTCTGTTTTGAAATTCATTGTTTTCCACCCACATCTGACATAACTCCAGTGAGAATGTGTTGATTCATAATGTAAAGGTCAAAGACAGCAGCAGATAAAAAAAAGAATCAATGTTTTAAAACACTGATAATAATTGAAAGACATTTGCCTTTCAGTCTTAAAGAACATCATGTCCTCTATTCAGAGTAAATGCAGAAAATTGTTTTAAGAGGCCATTTTCTTTCATCATAACATGTTTTTTTATATTTAATTTTTAGTAAAACTTAAACATTAAAAATATATTTTTAGGAAAACAGTTGGTTAGTATGGCTATGCTAAAAAAGGAAGAAAAATGTTTTACAAATAGTTTTTTGCTTGTTAACATTCCATTCAGACACACAAATTAGTCTTCCCCACATAGGTTCTAGTCATGCTCTCCCTCTCTCGACTAATTAATTGCTCCTCCCGGTGGATGCTCTCCTTCCTCTCTGGCTTCCCAGTGTTTGTCCCGCAGTCACAGGTTTTCATACCCAGCCTCTCCTCCCCCAGGCCCCATTCTTTTCCTCGTCTGTGTCCCAGGCTCCGGGAAGCTTGGTTTTATTGCCTTGCACATTGGCTGCTGTGCTGCCTTTCTGGAATGCACAGAAAATAGATCATAGCTGACTTTAGCTGTTTGATTATGGAGCATAATCTTTATTCTTTGTTGATTTGAGGAAAAGAAGCAATTACAAGCTTTTATCCAATGGACTATTGGCTGATGAAGAAATAGGCCTTAAATTCATTTATTTGAAAATTCATGGCCAAGACATTATATTTTTATATTTACATAAAAACACTCTTAATTTTCCTTTTAAGTTTTTATGCCAAGAAACAGCATTAAAGCAACTTTCCTTTAATGCTAGAAATGAGCCCTCTGTCTTATTATATTCTTAATGAACAACACAGTATTTTTACAGTTATTTGACAGAACATGGTATTTAAATTTGGAAATGTATGCATTTTGCTGCTATAGATTTACAATCTACATAAGATGTCTTGGTATGCATATTTCAAAGGAGGAATCATTACCTTACTGATGATTATGATTTCTTAAATTTAGGCAATAATGTTGAAGTCCTCATGAGTGGCAATGTGAGGTGTTACAATATTGTGGTAGGAGCTATGAAAACATTCCCCGTCAATGAAAAAATTCAAGAAGTGAGTTGCTGCTTGCTCCATCGGCTTACATTAGGTGAGTTATAATTCTCGTTTCATTTATTCTCATTTATTCTCACAGTCTATATGATGTAAGTATACATAGCATATGTATGTTTTATGTTATTGGAAAAACCACATACTGACATACATTGGATGGAAATGATGTAAAACTGTCAACTGTTTTGTCGTACTTAGATATAATTTTAAAAGGAGTGGTAAAAACAGATGTGTAATGTAAGAGAAGTCTTATCTTATTATTAGTGCTATATTTAAAGTTTCATTATACAAATAGTTGACATGTACAAAAAATAAGCATAGCATGTAGAAAATGTGAAGCATAATGCAAAAGGAATTTCCACCCAACTTAAGTGTTAGTACATTACCGAGGCTGGCAAGGCTACTCAGGCTGCTTGTTTCCCCTGCTTTCTCTACAGAGGTGAACACTCTCCCGAATTCTTTTTTTGTTTTTGTTTAATAAAAATGAAATTAGGATGAATATTGTTTTCTGCAATTAAAACATTATGTTTATAAGATTCATCAAGTATTTTTTCATACAGTTATATAAAATGATTTGATCATTGGTTATATGTTTGAAAATACAACATTTTGATTGGTGACCTGTCTTTTCATCATCTTTATGGTGGTTTCTGTGATATAATTTAATACTTAGTTACTTTATGATTTACCCTTTTTTATATACATTAATAAATCTTTTCCTTCCCCTAAGATAATGCAGTCTATATTTTATAGCAAATCTTCATAATTTAAGCACTAATGTGTTACATCTGCCTGGATTTTCTTTTCATAAAGGAGGAGTTTATTTTCCTTTGTGTGTTTTGTTAGTTGTTTCTAGATATATTTTTGTTAGTATAAATGGTATATCTTTTGACACTTTTTTATTTTATTCTTTTGACTTATAAAACCTACTTTACTTACAGTATAAATTTCTCTTTTTTTGCTCAATACCTTGACAGTATATTTTTAAACTGTGTATGCATAAAGAAAAATGCAAATGATTTTTCATATATTGGTAGTCTTACCTACTTTTCTAAACCTATTAATTCTAACAATCTATTTGTAAATACTCTTAGGTTTTCTATGTTGCAATTATTTAATTTGTTAATAATGCCAATATGGGTTTTTCTTTTTTTTATTACATCTGTATCTAATTTTCTTGTCTTCTTGCACAGCCCAGCGTTACTCGTACAGTGTTGAATAGAAGGAGTGATAGTAGGCATCCTTGTCTTGATCTTGATTTTAAAGGGAATGCTTAAATATTCTCCCATCTAGAATAATGCTTATTATAAGTTTTTTAAAATTAATCTTATCAAACTTGTTTGTTTTGTGACAAATAGCTTTTATCAAGTTAAGAAGTAGACATTTTTTTTTCTGTTTCTTGTTTGCTTTTGCTTATACATGTGTGCTTTCCCCATTTTTATTGAATTTTGGGGGGTAAGTATTAAATTTTAGAAAATATTAAATATTAAGTTTAGTTATTTTCCTTTTTTCTTGATAATATGGAGAATTACATCTACAGGTTTCTAATATTAAGCTGCTTTGCACTCTGGTGATAAATTCAAGTTGGTCATTTATTCAATTTTTAAATACATTTCTTAAAATCTCTTTTTATTTCCAGATCTGCCAGGTAACTTTTGAATGCCTCTTATTTGTTATTTTTTTTTCTTCATTTTCGCTTTTCTTTTATTCTGTTTTGTATATCTTTAATCATTAATCCATACAATCCATGTTTTGTATTGGATAATTCCAATATAAGAAGTCCTTGGGGAAAATAAATTTATTGTTTCTATGGTGACTGCCAGCCTGTCACACTCTTATTTTCCTGTATGCCCATCAGCATCTCTTCGATGGAATTTAATGTCTGAGAATCCTGAGGACCTAAATTACAGATGCTCCTTCAAAGATGTTGGACAGGGGCCAGGGTGCAAGACTGACTTAGGAGCACTTCAGAATCTTTTTAAGGTCCAAGCTGAATGTGGGAGCCTCTGGTGGGAGCCTGTCTTGGAGAGAGTCCAAGGCTAGTCTCTTGATTGCGGTGACCCATACTTTCCTATAGGACTATTTTGGGCCTCCATTCGCTTTCAGCTCATAGTTCTTGTTTCAGCTCCCTGTTGAGCTTCCCTGCCCCATTCCCATCTTTGGTATTGTTTTAAGGAGCAACTCCCCACCCCAACCTGCTATATATAAGGAACGACTTTGGAAACTATGAAAGAAATGTTTAAATATTAAGGCATGTTACCATATATCCATACTTGTAGATAAGGGCCCATTTCAGCAAGTCTGTGTGTGTTGTCCAAGATCATGTTGTCAGTAAGGGGTGAAATCAGGCTGATAACTTAGATTTCTGCATCCTTAAAGAAAAGCATTTCTTCTAAAATGGAGTAGCCATTTTCTAGTTTATCCCATTTATCAAGAGTGATTTTTATTTATTATGCTTTCATGAAGAAGGACACACCTAGGCGTGCTAGCTAGGTGATATTTGAGAACATCTGAATGTAATTCAAATATTGATCCCTTAAAATAGCTAGATGAGTAGCATACTAACATACAATCCTCTATTTCGTGTTCTGCAACTCACCACAGTCAAGTTACAGCTTGTGGCTTGCACAACTTATATTAAAAATGTGAGTTCATCTTAATCCCTTGAAATGAATCAGAGGAAGAAGTGGTTTTATTGTTGTGAATGGGGAAATGGTACTTGATTACTAAATAGACACACGAAGGGTGCTTGGCATTTTACTGGTGAAATTAAACCAGACAAACTGATATACCACTGTAAGTTTTGTGTTGTTCTGTAACTTTTTGAAAATAAAAAGCTGTCCAATTTATCTTTAGATAAATGCTAGATAAAACTTTATTTTCATAACTAATATAAAAACTCAAAGTAAATAAGTAAATACTTGGCATTTTGTCAAAATACGTAATCTAATTATGGGTTTAATGCATTTAAAAGCCTTCTACAATTTACTATGTACTTTTACATAAATTGTCTGGAAATAAAATTGTCTTACTGGTGTTTGCCCAGAGTCACACGGTCATGGTGAGACATCAACTGTTGGCAGTGGCATGGGAATAATAGTAGAGAGAAGTACCAAGTTGGATAAATTGAGAAAAGTAGAGGAGAATCTTTTTGAAATGACTCTAAGATTAGAGATCACTAATTCTGGGGAGTATGTCTGTTTAGTGTGTTAATATGGAAGAGGCAAGAACATACCAAGGTATTTATTGGTAAAAAAGAGCTATGCCTAGTAAAACTGACTTTTGATTTTGAAACCATTGATTTTTAGTTTAGGCTTGAGGTGTTTTATGACTTAGGATCCTTTTGAGTTCTGGCTTTGTGTCTCAGGAATCATTTAATTACACTTATGTCTAAATAAGAGTTTCATTCTTACTTCTAGAAGGAAGCGTGGAAACTGTTAGTAAGTTACAAATAAACCAAAAGGAAGGAGGCCCATCTTTCTGAAATATCACTTATAAATGTTTTTCTCTTAAGGATGTAGATTTTTTTTATGATGTGCTGATTCTCAGAAGAAAGAGTATGAAAAGGTGTGGAACTTCTGGGTTGGGTTAAAGCCGTTGTAACCTTTACTTAGTTTTCTTTTGAAATTTTCACAGACAAGATCAAGTAGTAGGAAGTGTGCCAATGGGCCTTCTTAGCAGTATTCTTGTAAGTGAAAGAAGGATGTTTCAGCAAAAGCATTCAGTGACAAGGGAGGGTCATGTCCCCATCTTTTAGAAGGCAGGAAAATTAAGCCATTGTGTACAATGGATATGGTAGTGCCATGTGTGACAGACACCTCACTGTATTTTATACAATGAGGACATGAGAGGGACTCAAATGACACAAAGTTTATGTGACCCAAATGTATCATTACTTTTGCCCAGTGTGTTCCATTGACAAAGTAAGATTATTGCATGACTGCATGTAATCAACTTTCAAACCTTATGTAATTATATTAAACTATTTTAAAGTAAATATATGTTTTAATGGCATTAAAATATTCATCATTATCCAAATTTACTGATTTAAATACTGTTATACAATTAAAGACAATTTAAGTTCCATGAGTGAGACTACAGCTAATATCTCACTTAACTTTTAGGTAATTTTTTTAATATCCTGGTGTTAAATGACGTGCATGAGTATGTGGTGAAAGCTGTGCAGCAATACTCGGAGAATGCGGCATTGCAAATTGCAGCGCTCAGCTGTTTAGCGCTCCTCAGTAAGTAACTTCACCAAAAAGGAAATTCCTACCAGGGGCATTTGATCCTGACTGTTAACATTATAACAAGAAAGTCATATGTAGAGAAGGACCCATTAAACGCCCTTTCTGTGTAATGTAATGAATTTTCCAATACAGTATATTTTCAAGGGAACTAACCTTTCCCAAGTTTATACATCAGTAGATAGATCTTTGATTTGACTTTGCTCTGGGGCAGCTAATTTCCATTAATCTCCCTCTAGTCCATTAGTTTTGTTTGATACCCTCTTCCTCATTTGATCATTTGTGTAGATGGGATAGCAGTATTATGAGGCATGTAATATATTAAAAAGGTCCTTATAATTAACCAAGACCACTGCTAAAGAATAGTTCACTTGGTTAATAATGTTTTAAAATAGGGACTTAGAGTTGGTCATTCAAACTGTAAGACATATATTTATATTTTTTTCAAGCCGAGACCATTTTCTTAAATCAAGACTTAGAGGAGAAGAATGAAAATCAGGGGAATGATGATGATGAAGACGAAGATAAATTGTTTTGGCTAGAAGCCTGTTACAAAGCCTTAACAGGGCACAGAAAGAACAAGCATGTGCAGGTTGGACTCCTCTGTAAATATTATAGTTATTCAAAATGGTTTGTTCAATGATTTATTTTTTGACAGTTTTTTTTTTCTCCTCTAACCCAGGAGGCTGCGTGCTGGGCCCTAAACAATCTCCTTATGTACCAAAACAATTTGCACAAGAAGATTGGAGATGAAGATGGCCAGTCAGTTGTTTTAACTTTATATGATAGAAAATTGTAGTTAATTTTAATCAATCCATATAAAACATAGTAACTGCAAATTTTATTATTAGAAATGTTTTTTGATATAGGCATTTATGTTTTAAGCTCTGCCACAAAATTTTGATTTCATTGCCTTCAGTAGTTAGTAAAAGGTTGTATGTTTCAGGGTTATCACTGAGACATTTGAGGTCAAGAATAATTCAGTGAACTATGAATCATCAAGAAAGAAACTTCCAATTTTATGGGTGTTCATTAAAAAATGCCATATTGATTAATCTCAGGTGATAGAAATCGCAGAGCCATCTGTGGCATTTTCTGCTGCAGTGGCTGGCCAGCAGGTTGTCAGTATCAGGAATTAAAGGTGGTTAGAAGCCTCCTACAGTGATTTCCTACTTGATACTGCAGTGCTGACCTGTCTTCTCTGACAAGCATTATTTGTACTGGACAGCTCTCTGAGGAGGCTTTCTATGGGAGTGCTATTCAAGCATCAGAGGACCAGCCCTCTTTTCCAAAGACGCAAACTGTAAACAGGTGATCTGTGTGTATCAGATTTGTAGCAGGGCCACAAGCCACGTTGTCTGGCAGCTGCTTACATTTGTGCTGTTTGCTCTGGGTTTTAAAATTTGAATGACTTTCTGGGAAACTTAAATGGTAATATTCTACATCTCAAATCCTGACAGCCTGTTTGCATAGTGATCCATTCATTGGCAATCAGAAGCAAATTAGTACCACATATGCTATCTAATTAAACACCTCCATTTTGAAAGGAAATGGTAATTCTCATTCACTTGGAGCAGTTTTTTCAAGAGGTTAGGGTAAGGCAGGTTCATGCTGTAGTTATAAATTTCACTTCATAGCACACTGATGCATCAATATCTGTAAGAATCTTTAAAATAAATGCATTGCTAAAAGAAAATATGTTTACACTCTACATTTAAGAAAACTCACACTGCTTCTTTACAATATTTAGTTTTCCTTTCTTGCTGCCATTACATTCTTTTTCTCTTTTCATCTTTTTTTAAAATTCTGAGTACCTCTTCATAGAGTTGCTAAGTCTTTTTTCCCCTCTACTACTTATCAACTTTGATGAAACAGAAATACTAATTTACTAGTATTTAAAGGACTAAACTCTAACTTTTGTTATGTAAAAGTATTTAACTATAATTCACTCTTTGAAGTAGTGGTGACATAAAAAGTTTATATGCCCTTATTTTTTTTTAGAGAGATTAGACAATGATAAATGAATGTTTGAGATAATGAATAAAAAGATTGTTTATTGACATTATGCTTGAATTTGTGAAAGGTTCCCAGCTCACAAGGAGGTGATGCTCTCCATGCTGATGCATTCTTCATCAAAAGAAGTTTTTCAGGCATCTGCGAACGCATTGTCGACTCTCTTAGAACAAAATGGTAAGGGGTGCACCATAGTTTTTAATAAAATGAAACACATTTGATGTTTTTAAATTATAAAAGCAATACATTATAAAAATGTAATATGTATATGTATCTGATATACGAAGATGGACTCAAAAAAGCCCAGAATTATCTTCTGGAGAGTGGGCCCCTTGCAGTACAGGCTTCCCCACTAGGTGAGTGTTCTAGGAACCCCTCTGTATCAGTGTACTAGCTGGTGTTGTTGTGAGAGGCAGTGTTTGGTTTCAGTGAGAGTTTTTGAAGACTCAGCATGTTTGCCCATCTCGTGATGGGTGATTTATGTGGGCACATGCCCACACAGCGCTGAGTGTTCGGCAGTCTTGACCAAAAATGGCATGACCTCCGTGTCCCACCCTCCCTATTCATCCGATCCTGCCCTGAGCGACTTTTATTTGTTTCCTTGGATGAAAAAAGTCCTCAAATGGAAAAGTTTTGCTGATGTGGAAGATGTGAAACAAAAAGCAGCAGAAGCACTAAAAGGCATCAAAATCCATGAGTTCAAAACTATTTTCAGCAGTGGAAAAAAAATGTCTTGATAGGTATATTCCATCAAATGGAGAGTGCTTTGAAGAAGACAAGTTTAAACAAGTAAGAATAAATACACAATTTTTTATAAGTAAATTCTGTTTTTTGGGTCCCCCCTCGTATAAGTATATACATATATCATATACAAGTATTTTATCTCTATCTATATATATGTATAACAGATATAGAGGTAAAAATAAAGAAGAAAATAAATATTTTGATATGTTTCTTTTGGACTTCTATAAATGTAATCACACATGATATATACAATATATTTCCTATTTTTTGCAGAATGGGATCATATTATACTCTTTTATTAACCACGTTTACATTTTTTATGTTGATAAGTATAAAATCTTACGTTATCATTTTAATGGCTGTGTAGTTTTCCAATGTATGCCTATATTCTGTTTTATGAACAAATTTCTTATTGTAGACTTTTACTTGTGTCCAGTGGGATTTCTTTTTTTTGGTATCTATAATAAACACCAATGGTTGCTTTAAAAACTTGTTTTGCTTCATAGACTGTTCCTGTTGTTTTATTTAAAAAACTTTCTAACCCTGGATGGTGTGGCTCAGTGGATTGAGTGCCAGCCTGTGAACCAAAGTGTCCCCAGTTTGATTCCCAGTCAGGGCACATGCCTGGGTTGTGGGCCAGGTCCCCAGTAGGGGGCACATGAGAGGCAACCACACATTGATGCTTTTCTCCCTGTCTTTCTCCCTTCCTTTCCCCCATCTCTAAAAATAAATAAATAAAATCTTAAAAAAAGCTTTGGAAAGACTCTTGAGGTTTAAAAATGAGACTTAGCCTATTTAGATTTCAACCCTTATGAATAGGAAATACTGCTAGAAAATCTTGAAAACAAAACAAAACAAACTCCTTTTAAAGTCCTTGGAGCTTGGCAGCACTTGCAAGCCTTTTTTTTTTTTTTGAGAAAAAAAAGAGAGAAAAATATTGAAAACCTGGAACTAGGACTCATGTAGCAGAGATCCTGGGTAAAGTGAAAGGAATCAAGAAACCTCCTCACGTGTTTCCTGTGCTGTTATAGAGGTCAAATCCAGAGGAAAATATTTTTTTCATTTCCTTCCTTTTTCAGTCCACCTTCCAGAGAGCACTTTAATAAAAGACTTGGGCTGGCAGGAGGCCTTAGAGACAGACATGGGGTGCCCCTGGGGATAATGAATCAGCAGGAGCTGTAAGGAAGGGAATTGCTCTTCTTGAATTCACAGAGGCTGGATAGGGATTTTACTCCTGAAAATAAGGACCGGTCTTCACTGTTTCTGTGTGAGGCACCTCAGAGAGGTGGCCAGCCTTTGCCACGTACAAACAGCCTGTGTTGGTACTGTCATTCTTAACCACCTGGAAGGCATCATTGGTACGCCAACAAAACAACCATGATTTTGTGAGCTTTGGGCTATTTCTTATTATGGTGTCTAAAGATTAGTTACACTTGAAGTCAGCCTTGATATCTTTCTTCAGAACCAGTTCTCTGCTCTTTTGGGTTAATTCCTTCTTTGCTCTTCGCCACCTGCCAGGTAAACTGACCTCAGACCCCTTTGTTTTGTCATTGGAGTTCTGTCTTAGGAAGGAATTAAGGCATAGGGCAGCTTGTTCACCAACCTTCATGGGCAACTTTTTGTTGAAAGACACTTGAGAACATTGGTTGTGCAGGAATGAATATGGTTTTCTAGAAAAATGACTGGGTTGGCAGCCAGAAGAATTGGGTTCCACCACTGTCGCTGCAAGGCAAAGGATCAAACATTGTGTGTGACATTTTTCATTTAATTGATTAACTCAATATTTACTGAACTCCTGCTATGTACCCCACAATGCCTAGAGCACTTGGGATACATCGATTAAATAAAAATCCCCGACTCATAGAGCTTAAACTCTAATGGGGAAGATAGATAATAAGACTAAATTAAACTATCTGATGTGTCAGGTAGCTGAGAAAGAAAATGAAGTAATTTTTGGAGGGTGTATGTTAGGGCTCAGAGGAGATGAAATTGTGAGCAGGCAGCCATGGAAGGAGGCGAGCACTGGAGTAAAGACCTTAAGGAAGCTGCATATTGTCACTGGCCTTCTAAAGCAGGTAATTTATCACTAAGGTGAAATGGACGAGGTCAAGAGTGCTGTGTAGATAGTTGGTAAAGGAGATAAAATGTGTAAAATGTTCTGTAAACTCTAAAGTGGCCCTATGATGGAATTGCTTTTCTTAGGTCTAGTGTTTCATGAAAATTTTATTCTCAATTTTCAAGTCTCAAATTAGGTCAGTGTCCAGGACAGTGGTTTTTAAAGTGTGGTCTTCGGACCAGCAACATTGCCTAGGAACCTGTTAAAAATGTAAATTCTAGAGCCCCACGTAGATCTACTGAATCGTACATCCTGCAGTTGGGACCCAGCCAATCTGTGTTTTCATAGCCTAGCAGGTGACTCTGAGGCTGCTTGTCTAGAATAATTTCTGTATTTTACAGTATCTCTCTGGTTAGAATTTAACCCCTTTAGGAGTGGTTATTAAAACTTCTGATATAACCAAGCAAAATAGCCAATTTCTTATCACATTGTAATGTATGGTAGTCTAGATATCTTTAAAAGGTATGACTTCTTCAGATTTTGTGTGTAATTTAGAATGTGTGTATCACTTCCACTTATTTCTTTCTGAGTCTGTCCTCTTTTCCACCTTTCCCAATTTGAGATTGATAACTCATTTTTCAAAATACTACTTAAGTTAAAACTTTGTAAGTTCCCTTTCCTACTGCTTTCAAGCTGTTGAAATATACAAGCCATGCTGTATGGTGTTGAAATTGGTAGTTATATATGGAGGTTTCAAAACAGTTGGTATTTATGTGGAGACTAAGACACTGGATTTGCATTTAGTGAAGAAAGTTTATTGTAAAAGGAAAATTATTTTGTAATCATTATTATTGGGATATGGTTACTTTTCTATATATAAGGTAAAATTAGTTGTAAAGCATATCTATATGGTTCTTAAGCCTTGGTATTACTTTGTGAAAATATGAAATAATTTATGGTCTACTTCAGGGCTTTTCATTCCTTTGCACATGAAGGTGTACACCTGTGACTTATTCCTAGGTCACTAGTGTCTAGAATACCTAGTGCATCTTAACTCTATATAACCACAGTCCTTCTGTGAAACTGTTTTAAATATTAAAATGAAATATAAGTTTCATTCTTATTTTGGAGGGTATTATTTTAAAACATTATTCTGCAAAAAAACTCTTCACAAGACTAGGGTATGGTCGTTACATTGGTACCAGACTACTCTGTGAATAAAGCTTTTAAAATTAAAACCTCAACAAATGGTTAATAAATGAAAAACAATTGGAAATGGTATGTATTATAAAGAAACAAACATTAATAATCTTTAAGTTGTTGATGAAATATAAATTACACATGTATTTGTATATACTTTCCTACAATTTTGGACTATCATTGTTCTGTGTCTTATTGCAATGTGTATTCATTTCTACAAGTAACATTAAAAAAATCTTGTAGTTAATTTCAGAATAATCCTGTTGTCAAAAGGAATATACCTGAATGTGTTGGAATTAATGCAGAAGCACATACATTCTCCTGAAGTGGCTGAAAGTGGTTGCAAGATGCTAAATCATCTTTTTGAAGGAAGGTAATGCAGATTCATACACTTATGCAGAATATATAATATTGGACCAGGCAGAATTGCAATATTTCAATCATATTTCTTAGAATTAAAAGAAAAACAAGGCATTTGAAAATTGAAACATTGTGTACTATACTCTCATATCATGATATCATAGACTTAATTTGTCTGAATATTGAAAGGGATGGTAGAGTTTGTATGTTGAAGGTTTGCTTTCGTGCTTCATGCTCAGTCTTGACTACATTTTGCAAAATGGCGATGAGACAGCACATAAACTTAAATAGTTTTTCAAATTATTGTGTATGAAAGCAGAAAAGTTCAAATCAGGATATGGCTTCTAATGGTTACTTTTTCACAACTAATATTTATGATTGTCCCTTTGTTTGAAGTAACTGTGTTTTCTCCCAGATCAGATCTGGGTGTGGATGGGGGAGCTACAGGAATGCTCAGTGTCTTTTTGCATTTCATTATGCCAAAGAATGAGAGGTAACTTTGTTATAGCCTGAGTAAATGCCAAACAAAAACAGACTGTAGGAAAACTTGTCATGCATAAAAGAACGAAAAGGGCATGGTTGTGGCAGTAAAAACTGATTTCGTGCCCTGGTTTTCCCATCAATTTGAGCCTACTATTTCATCTCTAGACTTCAGGTGCCTCGTTGGTAGAGAGGGATGATAATAATAATCTCACAAATTGTAAGTTTATAATGTGAGAATTGAATGAATTAATTTAAAAATAGGGACAAGGATAATCCCTGGCACAGTTTTAAGCACTCAATATGTCATAGGTATTGTTAATACTGCTATTAAATATGAGTAAATAAAGTGAAAATACCATGAGGAATTGTATGCAGCACATCTATAGATTTAAAAGGTATGCGGCTACATTTCATTTATTATCAATTATGTTTATATTGCATATGTCATATCTTTGAATTGTATTTCTTGTATTGAAATGTTGCTCTTGAACATTTAAATGACATTTTTCTTAAATGGTGATTTTTTTATGGTTGTGGATGTGTATGAAATGAGGGGAAAACACAATGAAGTAACCTATAGTTTAAGATTTTGTAGATTCTGGGCAATTAATGTTTCTGGCTATTTTCTCACGTGTAACATGCATACAGTCCCAGTCCTGAGGATTCAAAGTTAACTTTGACAACAGGCCTGCCGCTGAAAACTTATTGTCTAGTTGGGGATACTGATATGTCAACAGATAAGTATAATACAGTGTGATACTGCAGTGGCAGTGATGGTAAAAGAAACAGTGGTAGGAACCCAGCTAGGGTTATCAAAGGAGGGAGTCTAGAAAGAGGGAATATATTTAGACTGGAATTTTAAGGTGGAAAAGAGGGACTCTATCTCAATGACCATGAAACCCTGCAAAGCAAGGACATGGTTCTTACTGAATACCACTCGGCCATAAAAAAGAGTGAAATCTTACCATCTGCAACAGCGTAGAGGGACCTAGAGGGTATTACGATAAGTGAAATAAGACAGACAGAAAAAAGACAAATACCATATGATCTCATTTATATGTGGGATATACAGAACAATCTAAACAAACAGAAGAAAAATAGATTCATAGATACAAAGAACAGACTGATAGTTGCCAGAGGGGCGAGGGGTTGGAGGACAGGATGAAAAAGGTGACATGATTGAGAAGTACCAATTGGTAGTTACAGAACAGTCACGGGAAATAAAGCGTAGTGTAGGGAACATAGTCAATAAAATTGTAATAACCATGGATGGTGCCAGGCAGGTACTTGAAATATCAGAGAAACAGCTTTGTAAAGCATATGAATACTGATACAAAATAATGTTGAATGTAAACTGTAATTGAAAAAAAAGTAATTAAGAAAGAATAGCTAAAGTACCTTAAAGAAATCAAGACTTGAATGCAAACAAAACTAATTGGAATACTGTGTAAGAAGTCTGAGGTGTTCTTTTGGAAGAGGCAGGTGGTGCGATGGAAGGAGCCCTTGCCTTGGGGGTCAGGGGAATGCACGTTCCATCCCTGGCTCTGTCACTTTCCAGTGACAGGACTGTGACGTTTAACCTCTGTCAGCCTGAGTTCTTCATCTGGAAAATGCAAATAGTAACATCTGCTTTTGAGGGTTGTTGCCAATAATAACCCATGTGTAGATCATATAGAAGTTGTTAGTGTTTGAAACTAAATAAAAGAAGTCCCAGGTTACAGTGAATTCAACTTCTTGAGGTTAAAGTTTGACTAAAGAATAATTAAAATTATGTATGCTCTTGTTACTGAATCCAAATGCAATTTCATATGGTCTTTTTTGGGACTATATATATATTGCTTCTGTTTGCATGCACTTTTTTTCAAATTGGTGCTTGTCCAATGAGATGAGTTTATACTTTTAATAAGTATTTCAATATTGTATCTCCAGCAACACTTCCCTGGATGTGATGGCAGCAGTGGCCCCCAACATAGTAACAGTTATGAAAAGTCATGTGACATCATCATCAGTGCAGCTGGAGGCCCTTCGAGCTATTTTGCATTTTATAGTTCCAGGTAAGTTACATAATTGATTGTGGGATGAGGTAACATTTTAAATGGGTTATGGCTTTTCATAACTATTCACTTTCTTTTTAAAAAATATATAATCTTTATTATATTTTTTCTCTTGCCTATTAGTCTCTTTATCCCTCCCTCTCCTGACAATCCCCACACTGCTGTCTGTGTCCATGAGTCCTTTTCCTTTTTTGCTCAATCCCTCCACCTCCTAACTTTCTTGGTAAAAATTAAAGGACCATTTCTTGCCAAACAAATGCAAATCTTCCCTCTAATCCAAAAATAAAGGAAAATGATGTGAAATACATTAATTTATAAGGAAATTTAATAAGAAAATTAAGTAATTTATTTATACTGTAAAGTGTGGAGCTTTACTTCTAAGGAGAGGGCCCATCTCTAATAATTCTTTTCTATTTCTTTTGGCATCACTGAGGCCGAGTTATTTTGGTTTTGGTTTTGTCTGAACTATAAAAACAGCTAACTACTTTTCACACTTCTCCTCTTGGCTCTTTTTAGTCCTTTTACTCTGTTGTTGAATTAATCTTTCTCAAATATAGCCATGTGGCATTTACTCATTAACCTCAATAGTTTCCACCCACCCCCCTTATCTCCTCCTTACATCTGTTGTGACTTTATTTGCCCTTCAGAGCCCATTTAAACACCTGCTCCTCCATTCATTCAGCACATATTGATTAAGTGCCTCCTGTTCTAAACACTGTGATGGCTACAAAGGTATGAAAGATAAGTGAAAACACAGTGGGCATGATTGTACTGTATTAGGAGCTCAGAGACACACGGATATGTAAATAATTAATTTTTAGACAGTATGAGAGGAGCTATTATAGATATTTGTATAAAGGCTGTGATAACACTGATGGAGGCATAAATGATTCAGTCAGAGGAGTAGGTCAGAGATTGTGCTGTTGAGGTTGACAGGTGAGCTGGGCTGACCTGGTGGAAAGGTCAGGAAGGACACTGCAGGTGGAAGGAGAAAGCGCACTTGGCCCAGGGTGAGTGAAATGTGGAGCAGGGAGCAGTGTCTGGGGATGAATATGAAGGACAGGCAGAGGCCCGCAAGTGAAGGACCTTGAATGCAACACTGAGGAACTTGTGCTTTATTAATGGAACTCAATTCAAATTCATTAAAGGTGTTTAAAAATTGTCGTGTCATCACCGAATCTGCAATTTCTAACAGTAGCACTGTGGTGTAGAGGATGAACGGGAGCAGGGGGAGAGCCTGGTTGCAGGGATGTTGGGTGGGAGGGGATGAGAGTTTGATGAGACTGGGGGCCCAGCAATGTGGGAGAGGATGGAAACATAGGACGTACATTTGTATGACTTTCTGATTTTTGATATCAGGGATATTACTCTTTTTGGCTCCCTAAAATTTCAAATTTTTTGAATTTTTTTCAAATTTATTACCTTTTTAAATGAAATCTTCCTAAACCTATCATTATCTGTCATCATATAGGCATTTTGTGTTTCTGAGTGTGAGTATAGTCAGTAATAGGGTATAAGTATTTTCTAGGACAGGGCTTTATTCAATCCTTTACTTTTAATCCCCTGGTACCTTGACCAAAAATAGCTATTCAGTAAATATTGGGTTGGCAAAAATCCTGTTTGTTTTTTTTTTCCATAAGATGGCTCTAGTAGTGCTTAGTTTGTCTTTAACTTTATTTGAAACAATTTTGTTAGATTATACTGTGATAGCTGTCATATCAATGTACATTTAAAAAAATCAGGATTGGTAAATTTTTGTGTAGCCATTTTAATACTGAAGATGGAAGAAAATACACAACATTTTCAGCATATTACTCTTTATTATGTCATGAAAGGTAAAAACACAACTGAAACACACACTCACAAAAAGATTTGTGCAGTGTATGGAGAATATCCCGTGACTGATTGAACATGTCAAAAGTGGTGTGAGAAGTCTGGTGCTGGGGATTTCTCACTGGACAATGCTTCAGGGTTGGATACATGCTCCAGGATTGAGTAGACCAGTTGAAGTGGATAGTGATCAAATCGAGCCATTAATTGAGAACGATCAACATTATACCAACATGGGACATGGCTGACATACTTAGAATTTCCAAATCAATAAAGTTATTGGTGAACATGAGAAATGTACCTTATATTTTATGGAATAAACCATACAGATGTTTTGGCCAACCCAGTATATTTTGAATTGAATCATGGTGTCCCATTTATACTTGTCAGTCAATTTTCAGATATAATTTAACAGAGGTAATTTTGCTCAAAAATATTACTGTGAAGTTTTTGTTTTTGAATTTTTTTGTAGATTGCAAAAAATCAAAATAAAGCAAAACCCTTCTGATTATCCTTAAAAGTGTCAGCCTTATTGTTTTTGAAGGTGGATTTGAGTTTTAAAGATAACTAAAAGATATTGAAACCAGATATATTAGTTAATAAAATCATACTCTTTTAGATAAAAACAAGTATCAAATATAATTTTTCTTTTACTGTTCTTAGATTGATCCTAAAGCAACATTGATAGTCTATAATTTTTAGATGTATTAAATGTTGCATTTAAATGATAAATTAAATGATTTATTTCCTGTGATGTTTAGATGTATTAAATGGGTGGCCTTAAAAATAACTTTATAACTTTAGAATTATACTTTATGTGTAGAAATATATATTAATAGACACATTTTGCAAGCATATCAATATATAAATACATTTGTCTATTAGGTAAAGGCTTAATCATCTGCTTTGCTGTATGCTACCATATCACATTCATATTACACCACAGCATTCCGCAGCATACCATACTGTACAATTCTGCCATTCATCATTCTCTGCATCAGTTGGTAGCTATGGTATTTTAAGATTCAATATAGTTCTTATCTGAGCATGTTACACTGAGGTGCTTTTAAGATATCTGGATGCACATGCACTTATTTATTAACTAGGCCACATTCAGATTTCCTTAATTGTAACAAAGATGTTCATTACAGCAAATTTGTGTAATTCAGCGTCTAATTTAAGACCACATATTACCTCTGGTATTATGGTCTTAAGTTTATTTCAATCTGGTGCTGTTTAATTTCTCCCTTTTTTCATACCACTAATTTACTGAAGTGATTGAAAGCATTGCTTTAAGAAAATCATAATCAAGACAGTTATTTTATTTTTAATTTTTTAAAACTTTTATTGTTCAATTACAGTTTCCCCCCATTGCTCTCTCCTACCCTACCCACCCTTCCTTTTCCACAGTCAATCCTCCCCACTGTTGTCCTTGTTCCTGGGTTCTTTATACATGTTCCTTGACTTGACCTTTCCTCTCCCCCCCCCCATTATATCCCTCTCCCCTCCCCTCTGGTAACCGTGATGTTGTTCTTTATTTCTGAGTCTCTGGTTCTTTTTTTGCTCACCTGTTTGTTTTGGTGATTATGTTCTACTTATAGGTGAAATCGTATGGTATTTGTCTTTCACCTCTTGGCTTATTTCGCTTAGCCTAATACTCTCCCATTTCTAGTTCCACTGAAATAACATTTGGCTTGTTCTTTCTTAACTTCATGTTGGTTCTAGTGGAAATAATGTGAGATTCTTTAGGAATGGCTGTAGGCACATTGGAAAGTGTTATAAGAAAATGATTAGGAGTATAAAACCACATCCATAAGGCTAGTAAGAGGGACTGAATTTATTTAATTTGTAGAAGAGACGGCTCAGGAGAATACAAAAACTGTATTGAAATCCCCTCATTTATAGCTAATAACAGTAGTACTGAACAATATGAAGGACTTCAAATGTGTCAACTATTATTGGAAGTGCTTTATATATAGTGACTTTTTAAATTCTTGCAGCGACCCATCAACTGGTTACTACTTTTGCTGCATTGTACAGATAATGGAGCTGATTCATAAGGTGCATACATTTTAAGGTCACAGCTTATATAAAGGAGCCAGAAATTCAGCCTCTGCAGCCTGACTCCAGAGCAGGCACTTTTAGATACACATTTGTGCAGCAAAAGTGTGTTGAACAACAGTTATATATCTAAAGCACTTTGCTTGGAACCCTTGGAAATCTGGAGATGATTAAGTTATGGATTCTGTCCTCATTAAGTTTGTAGTCTGTACAATTTAAAGGACTATTATGTGCGAAGGAAATTATACCCATTCTGGATATAATTCATCACAGTAGAACCTCCAATGATGAAAAAAAATAAACAGAGATGAAATTTACAGAAATGTTCATTTGGACTTAATATAAGAAAGATGTTTAGTGAGACTTGTTATACGTGGTATGACGTTTTTACTGCTCAGCAGGCCTGCTTTGTGTGGTCACATCTGCTTGTGATATAATTCATGGGCAGCTTCAGAAGTTAGTGTGGTCTTGGTCACGAAGAATGTGACACAGAGAATTTAAGTGACTTGACCAAGATCCTGCAGCTACAGTGAATGTCTGAACCTGTCTGACTAAGTTTTGAAATGAGTACTCAAAAGTACAGGAGTCTGGGAATCCAGCCTGGACATTTGTATTGTTGTTAAAAAATGAAAAGCTGTGTACAGCCAATTTATAGTTTTTGTTAATACAGATTTTAAAGTGGAAAATTGTAGGTAATTATTTACTAATAATTGTTTCTATAATCAGGTTTTGGAAACAGCATTCATTCATAATAATTTTACTTTATATTCCAGCGTATAACCAATTTTTTAACTTCCATTTTTTAACAGTTTTGGGGTACTTCAGCTACAGTATCACTTGCTAAGGCACATATTTTCTTTACATAACAATACTGTTACAGAGCCTTAGAGGATTTTTCAGAAAACTGTACGTTCTTTCCAAGCATAATACTAAAATGCAAATCTCTTTTCTGTCCGCTATGACTCTGGCTGTTCTTTTACGCATACATTTTATATCTGACCTTTTGTTGTTGTTGTTGTCATCGTCCAAAGAACTGTGAGCTTCCTTGAGTTGTCCATTGTTGCTCAAAAATCTTCCAGCTCCTTGTACGAGGACAGCCTACTCATGTAAAAAGAGAGATTGTTTGCTCCAGAAAATTCCTCCACCAAAGTAACTCCTTGCTACTTTAAATTCAGTTAACATCCACACTCACTGTATTTATTTTATATTCAGTGATGGGCTATTTTTTAAAATTCCTAAGCTAGGCTAGGGGCTTTTTCCTTTGGTAAGAAACCATGTATTAACAACAAGTACAACATGTCTATTGCTGAGTTAATGATGGTCATTTCTCACAAGTGACAATCTGTTCAGCTTAAATCTTGTGACAAAAGTATGTGTATATGTGTGTATGTGTCTGTGTATGTATTTTTGCAATTATTTTGCATTTAGGCATACAAGGAGAATTCACAGAAGATACTGAATATCGACACAAGCTAAATGTGGTCACAGAACAGTGTTTCAGGAATGATATTCACAAACTGGTCCTTCTATCTTTAAAAAGGGTATGTACAATATCAGTTTTCTGCCTTTTTACTGTTAATTAGAATATGAAATTTGGGGAAGTAAGGGGGGGATTTTTAGTGTAAGTTTTCTACCTTCTGTTCACTCTGACAGTAGTAGGAAGTATGTGGTTACAGAAGTTGTGTGGTAAGATGACAACAGGGATGTGGGGTGAAGATCTGGGCCATCCCCGCTCAGGCAAGTATGTTATTACCTACAACTTTCAGCTCTGAGTGTGCTATCAACTACTGACTTGGACAGGTTCTTTTTTGTTTTGTTTTGTTTTAAAGATTTTATTTATTTATTTTAGGGAGAGGAAGAGAGGGAGAAAGAGAGGGAGAGAAATATCAATGTGTGGTTGCCTCTCACATACCCCCCACTAGGGAATCTGGCCCGCAACTGATGCATGTGTCCCAACTGGGAATTGAACCGGTGACCCTTTGGTTTGCTGGCTGGCACTCAATCCACTGAGCCACACCAGCCAGGGTGTGGACAGATTCTTTTGATTGCTAGTAACATAAGACTACTTGTGTTTGCCCAATCAGAAAGAAAACTGAAGAGCTAAATGTGCAGCTAAGCCTCATGAGTGATGTCAGGAACTACGTGGGAGCTATAATTGCTATTTTCTCTGTCTCTCCTCCCAGTTGCTTGTCTTTGTTTTCTGGTCCCATTTTGAAAGGTCAAGACCATGAAGACACACAGGGCACAGGAAAGTCTTCTTTGATTGCCATTGTTTGATTTCACTGCTCTCTTCAGAGATAACCTCTGAAGTGGTTCAGCGTGCAATGTTTCTCCCCATTTTTAGGTAGTTACAGGTCTCTGTATATTTGTGATAATATATTATAATTAATACAATCTGTGGTTATACTATGTATGAAAATAGGAGAAGAGCATAGTTATATTGTGCAAAGCAAATGTATTGATGGAGTTTGGATGGTTTGGAAGTTTAACATAATTTCATGTGATTTAGTATACTTTGAAAAATGTCATGAACTAATTAATTAGAATATCCTGCAGAGAGATCTCCTTTGCAAATTCAGGTTCTTCTGAACTTCATCATGTAATTGTCTATGACACATTTGAGTCTTTGTACTTAAATCTTAATATGATTCTTGAATATAGCAATATAATAGGTTGAATTTGATTTCAGGGATTTTTGATGAAAATAAGTACATGGAAAGAACTGTGTTATGCACTTGGAGGACATAAATGAGTATGTTTTGTGCCCTCTGTCATGGATCTCATAATCTAGCTAGGGGAATAAAATCGTTGTAAAGCCAGTTGCTCTACATTAGCATTTATAAGCTATCTCAGCTTCATGAACAATATTCTGGGAACACAGAGGAGGCAGCAGTTAATTTATTCATAGTGTGCATTTGTGAGAAGCAAGAGGTACCAGAAAAGCTGAAGATTGCTCTGATTCTAGTTAACACACATTTACTAAAGTTGCTGAATGTGAGTGTGATATAGTTGAAGGAGTCAGGAGTCAAGAGACCCACCTCTTATTGTTAGTACAGTGATGTCAAGAAAATCAGTCAGCTCCCAGGTTTTACTTTTCTTTTTTTTTGGTTATGTAATCCCAAGTGAAGTGGTTGACAAAATGTTCCCACACTTACTTCCCATGCCAACATCTGAGCCAGCATCTCACTAAACAGTGACCGTTATTTGGGGGTAGAAAGTTAAGATCATGAGGAAACAAAAGTGACCATGTTTTCTTTTTTGAAAAAAACCTCCCCTGTGTGATTCCCCCGATCCTTCACCATGGTTAATAAAAATGCTCTAAACCTAAAAGATACATGTAAGTATTTCTTTAGCTCTAAAATTCCGTGATTGACTGTCTCGCTCCGAACAAAAGTTACAAAGCATCAGAGATGTTAGGTCCAAATACTGAAGACGCAATAAAATGAATTATCATCAAAAATAAGTCTGTTCTTTGGGAGCAGAATTCCAAATAAGATGGAAACCAAAGATCAACTATGATTTACAAAGCAAAGTCTATGAAAAGTGTTGATGAAAGTGAATAAGGTTTGGATATATAAAATTCCAGTAACAAACAGGCTGAAGTTAAAATCTGTCTGGAACATGGATGTTCCATTCATGCCTGATCCTTTTAGGTTTTTCCTCACATGGAAATCTTCCAGGCTCCTGTTCCAGAGAGATCTGTTTGCCCAGTGTTGTCGCTGGAGAACAAAGTGGAAGTAGATGTCCTCACATCTTGGCTGGACGTGCTTTGCATGCAGCGACATGGCTGCTCTCCTTAGCTGGGATCTTAGATCGAACCAACCTTCTGATTCAACGGACGCAAACCAAAGAGCTTGCGTGCTTTGCAAAAATCTTGAGGCAAAATGTACCCAGTTCAGTACTTGAAGATATTCATCTCAGTTGTAAACAATATGTAGAGAAGGAAAGAGCCCATGTACCAAAATAACAATAACAAAATTGCATCAGAGTAAAGTTAAAAAAAGTTTACAGGGCCAAAAGAAACTATGAAACTCAACCGAGAGGCACAAAAGAGTTGAACATATGAAAATGTATACCATTTTTTAAATAAAATGACTAATTAAAAAAATGGAAATTGATCTACATGAACCCTTAATAAAAATAACTAGTATTTTCTGGAACAAGACAAGCGGGTATAAAATTTTGAGAAAATTAACTAAATAGCTAATATGCATGAATAACCAGGAGAATTTTGAAAAATAGGATAATTCATGTGGTCCATCTGCAACAGATGATACAATGGATTATCAAACTTCAGTAATTAAAATGGTGTGACGTTGGCACTTGGAGGGCCTCATAGGTCAAGGCCACATAATTTGGGGGTAATTTTAGTAATATCTGTTAAAATTCAAACAGGTATTTTTTTTCTGACTAGCAATTCTATTCTAAGAATTTATAATATAAATATACAAGTACACCAAGATTTTTTAAATAGAAGGATGTTCATTGTGGCATTACCTGTAAAAGGAAAACTGTGGTGACCAACTAAATCGTTACATGGTAGCCACTAGTGCTGTTTGCCAAACGTTCTCAGTTCTCCACCTTTTGGTGATTCTGGCATGGTATTCATTGGCCCTTTTGTGGTTAGGTTGGGTCATGTAACTAGTTTGGGCCAAGGAGTGGCAGGTGGAGGATGTTGGCCACTTCTGGACCAGACATCTCCTTGCTAGTAGGTCAGCTTTCAGAACGCCTCTCGGGCACTGTGACTGGCAGCGCTGAGATGGTGGCTGCTCCACTGGCAGATGGCCCTGAGTGACTGTGATGAGCAGAGGCCCCTCCCGCCCTGTAACACACAGGAAGCAGGCGTGAGAATTGAACTTTTTCTATTTTTCAGCCTATGAAATTTTGGGATTGTTGTTACAGCTTAATTCTGCCTATCCTGACAATACAATGCCTATCAGCAGATCCTAATTAAATATATTATATTACTTCCAAATTATGTAATTTTGTGTAGAGATTAAAAACAACTGGTTAAGACTCCTTTTGTGTTTCTGAGGGAAAATCTCCGATTTTCCGTGAATATGAACCTAGCTCCTAAGTAACTCATTTTTTCTTTCACATATATTAAAATTATGAACACTTTTTTGATGAAATGAGTGTCTTTTACTTATGTCTTCACTCCCCCACCACTCTTTTACAGCAGATTATACAGCATTTGCCTCTATACTTTGTACCAAATTTTCTGGTAGTTAAGTTTGTGGGCCTTGGAATTAGGACACCTGGGTTTGGATCTGGCTCTGCCACCTACAGACCACTGTACCCTGGACGAGTTACTTAAAGTCTTAGTTTTATTATTGATAAAACATAACAAATGGCTTTTACTTAGGGTTATTATGAAAGTTTTTTGAAGATAATTAATGTAAAGTACTCAGTACAATGCTTGGTACATAGTATGTACTCAATAAATGTTAGTTAATTTTACCTGTTTTCTCACCAACTTTTGTTAAATTCTGCATTGACAATGTTTATAATATCTGCATTCAGCTCTACAATCATACTACCTGTTTGTTTTTTAGCTTATTCTGATAGTTACATGCATGCAATTTTCACTGCAAGTTCTTTTGTTATACATTTTTCATTCCATCTTTTAGTTGTCTAAGTTTTTTTTTTTTTTTTAAGATTTATCGCCTGAATATTAGACCATTATTATTGGTTGTGGTGGTGTTTTATATGTGGGCTCTTGAAAAAAACATTTTGTTCTGTTGTAAAATACCAGGGTTTTATTTTCTTTCTTTGAAAACTTGTGGGCATTTCACTGTCTTCTAGCACTGAATGTTTTAGTGTAAAAATCTGAGACCTGCTTTTTTAAAGAATGATATTGTTTTTACCTGTTTGCTCAAAGGAATATTTTTCATGACATCCAGCCACTTATTAAGGTATATCTCAAGGTTAGTACTCTTAGACTATGATTGTCTTTTTTCAAATTTTACACTCAATCTTTATTTTTTTCTGGCAAGTCTTTCCTGATTTGCAATTCACTTAGCTGGAAGCTGGGGAGGAGGCTGGCCTTAAGCTGCCTAGCCCTCTCATTAGAGAAACCATTTCAATTATTCATGTATTTTCTCAAAATACTTGGAAAATTGAGGCACATTGATGATAGGATGTTTCTAATTATTGTTTGTAGGGGCCCTCGCATTGGCACTTCCAAAAAAACTCTGTTTGGCCAACACCTTCCAAGTATAAACTAGCAAATTAATTTTAATCTCCATTTGAACCATAATGCAATGAATCACTATCTAACATTAGAGAAGTAAAAAAATGATCATCATAGGCTTGTAGATATCATGCATACACACACGTATATATATGTATGTGTATTTTTTCAAGTTTATAAAACTGTCAAAAATTAACTAGCATTATTTTAAATTATCAAATAGTTTATTTGGGCTCCATTACATGGAATAATGTCACACTGTGAATTCTCTTTTTGCATAGAAAAATCACAGATTTTCTGTTGCAGGTCATTAGTCATCACTGAAGTGTACCTGAAATAGTTAGAAATTAGTGGACCTCAAGCTAGCAGAACCACTAAGTGAGTAGAAACTTGTTAAAGGTGATGATTTAATTTTAGAATAAAAAATAAGCATAGGATGCATTTTGAGCTTAGGGGCAGGACCAGCTACAGAATTTGTGGGGCCCAGGATATAATGAACATGCAGAACCCTTGTTTAAAAATTATTAAGAATTTCAGGACAGTGGCAGCAGAGCATGGAACGAGTGTGGGGCACTTCTAAGCACAGAGCCCCGTGGGACTGCCCAGGTGCACACCTGTGAAGCTGGCCCTGCCGAGGAAGCAGGAATGATGGCACTGCCCATCCAAGTTCAGAATGACAGTCCTGGCTGGTATAGCTCAGTGGATTGAGTGCTGGCCTGCAAACCAAAGGGTCACTGGTTTGATTCCCAACCAGGGCACATGCCTGGGTTGCAGGCCAGGTCCCCAGTAGGGGGCACATGAGAGGCAACCACACATTCATGTTTCTCTCCCTTTCTTTCTCCCTCCCTTCCCCTCTGTCTAAAAAGAAATAAATAAAATGTTTAAAGAAAAGTTCAAATTGACAATCGGAATTTTTCTGGGAAAGATCATAAACCTTTGGCTTTGAATGTCTGAGTTTAAGATACTGGTGTCAAACAAAGAGAAATGTGGACTGACAGCTTAAGAGAGTTTGCGCTTGTGCTTTGAGTTATTTGCTCCAAAGGCCCTGGCCTCAATTTTTTTCATTTATAACATGGGGATAATAGTAGTGTGTCTACATTGTAGGGTTGTTGTGAGGATCAAATGAGTTATACATGAATTGCTTAAAAGCATGTCTGGCATGTAGCAATTGCTACATAGATTTTGATGTGATCGTTGTAGTGTTGCTATTGTTGTTAAGGGGACTGGAAGCACTGTTGGTAGAGGAAATCCCATCCAGGAAGAGAAGAGTTTCAGAAAAGGACCTTGGGCAAAGTTTAGACTTAAAAGAAGAGGTAGTAAGGGAGATGGGCAAATTAATGGTTTTAAAGTTTGAGGATAATTAGAGGTGTATTGTGTCATGGAAATCAAGGAAAGAAAAAGCAGCAATTCAGATACTAAAGGACTTTTTTGCTTGAATGGTTTTAATTCAGAGGAGTCAGGACAGAAGTCTGATTATATGAAATTAAGGGGTGGGGAGAGTGTAGAGTTAGTGGGTGTAGACTTTTCTATTAATAGGTTTAGAAATGAAGGAAAAGTGGTAGCTTGAGGGAATGGAAGAACAGTTTAGGTATAATCTTTCTCTCACTTAGAAGCACCTTTTATCTGAGGAGAATGTTAGTCGAAGGCCTGAACTATGGCCATCACTCTGTTTATTGCACCATGTGTTTTCTCGATCATTCTCAAAAGAATTAGGATTAGCAGCATTAGGATCCTTTCATTCTTTTAAAATTTTATTTGTTCAATTACAGTTGCTATTTAATATTATTTTGTATTAGTCTCAGGTATACAGCACAGTGACTAGATAATCATAATTTACAAACTGACCCCTCCGATATTTCAAGTAGCCACCTGGCCTTAGGGTCATTTTAGAGGTGAGGCAGCCAAGGCAGAAACCGAGCCATCCCTCTAGCTTCCCTTTGTAGCTTCAGGGTAAATACCACTTGTGAGAAAATGTTATTTAATTCATTTTAATGGTCCTCACATTCATGGAACTGTTAAGTGATGAGACAGAATATGAACCTGAATTTAATTGGCTCTAAACCTGAGGTGTTTACTCCCCCGAGATTTGTTGAGACAATTAATGAAAGGGTCCAGTCCAAGGGAGGCAAGGATATGAGTGTCCTGCTGAATGATAGACGGGATGCTGTCCAAGCTGAGCAGTGAGACGATGGAGGAGACATTCTAGTTGTCTATGCAACAAGCATTGTTTTTGTCATAAACATTTTTGCCACAGCATTTTTGCTGTGCAACAGATCGGCACTAAGGCAGTTTCTCAAAGGTAAAACTGGTCGACGGTTTTATTTACATGTGACAGACTTAGTGTATTAAGCTAGTTGTCACTTTGGTTTCAGTTCTCCATTGACTAAATTCTTGTAGTATTCCTATTTTTATATTGTATAAATCTTAGCCCTCATAATGGTCTTTACAGGAAGGAGTAGCCATGGTGAGCCTAAAACAGTGGATGGTAAGTTTGAAGCCAGATTGCAAAACTAGCCATAAAGCCAGATGGCACACTATATTGGAAAGTGATAATGTAGTTCGCCAGGTTTTGGTGAACATGGTCATCCTTCCACCTGTCAAAACCAAGAGTTTATCAAGCTATGGCAACTAGGAAAGATGTGGCTACTAATTCACAACAGTTTTGGAGAGCATTAATTATTGCCTCATTAGTGGGAAACTGATACTTCTCTTAAGGAAGGAAGAAACAGTGGTGAAAGTGAAAAAGCATGATGCTAAGCAAGGAAACAAACAAACAAACAAAAAAGGTATAATTCTATGAACAAAAAACTTCCAGGGCAATGTGTTTTGATTTTTTCCATAAAGTTTTAAAGTTTTTGTTTTTAATTTTTCATGTTTTACTATGTCCTTTTTCATGTCTCTTTTATTTTTTGTTATTTTACCTTTCATGGAGAAATTGCCAGATGGCCAGTTAGTTGTGCTATGGGAATGTCTGCAGCATTTACAGCCGAATGCTTAGGGCGGAAAATACCAGACACGTAGAGGAGAAGGGCACAGGCCGAGAGAATGATGCTTATTCCCACGCCCTGTTCACGAAAAGATGCAGAATGAGGACTGTTGAGAGGCACTGAGGGAGCAGGTTGATAAAGGAATGAACACATGTTTTTTGGTGCTGTGGGAGTGAGAGAGGTTGGTTACAGGGTAGAAGGTTTTGGTTGAAAGGGCTACACCAGAGCTTGAAGTCTAGCATGGAGTTCATTCCGCTCTATGCCGGGGTCAGTCAGGGGTTTGGAGTAGAACTACCATGACCAGTCTCTGTGAAAGAAAAAGCCCTATCCTGAGAAGGGTAGCACTGTCATTTTTGAAAGGAAAGCTAGCTATGTGGTGGGCATTCCCATCATGACAGAAATTTGGAGAGCATCATGGCAAGGCAGAGATGAGCAGTATAACAGAGCTGACTCTGTGTCACAGACAATGAAAGAGGAGGGGTGTGGCTGTGACTGCCACATGGCTGGGAAGTGTGTGGTTTGTCCACATCTCAGCTAGTGAGCAGGATGGCCTGGGAAAAGAAGTGGCCTCTCTTATAGAATATCAGGAATTGACCTTAAAAGTTTGGACGTGGATTCAGATCCTGGGCTTTTAAGGTAGATGCATATATAGTCAAGTCTCAGGCCTGACACTTAGCTGTGTGACTTGAACTCTTGTTCCCACATCTTTAAACTTTGATGAACTTGTTGCATGAGGCTTTTGAGGAGAGATAAATGGGAAAAGCCATGTGAAGGACATAAAGAGTAAATCCTCAATTAGTATTTTCTGGGTGACAGGCAGCATTGCGTTTTACTGGTTAACATGCTGGCTGCGGGGTCAGACATCCTTGATTTCATCTCAGTTTAGCAATTTATAGTCTGTGAGACTGTCAGACTAGCTACCCAAGTCCCTTAACTTTTAGCAAACTCGTCTCCTAGTGGCAGTGAAATTGGGGTGTATTATGATTGTTATGAAAAGAAAATGCATGTAAAGTATTTAACATAGTGCCTGACCCAGAACAGATGCTCAGTAGAACTAAAGTGTTAGCTTCTTAACCTTAATAATGAATAATAGTAATTAGTAATAAGCAGAATCAAGGATACGAATCTTTATTTAGGTACTTAGTTTATATTTGATAACTGACTTTAACTAAGATAACTATTAAGAACTCATTTTTTAAGAGCAAATGTTCTTAATTGTCCTTTTGACTTTAGTTCGTTGCAAATCCTGGGATTCAGAAATGTGGATTTAAAGTAATTTCTTCTGTAGCACGTTTACCTGCTGCATTAGAGGCATTATCTCTGGAAGGGGCTCTTGATTTGGTGCTTCAGACCCTGCAGATGTATCCGGATGACCAAGGTTGGTACAGTTTGAACTCAGGATTTATAGTAGATTTTTACAGGTGTTTGGCTGCTGGTGGGGTGTTTTTCAATTTTTTTTTTTTAGTTTTGAGATTTAAAACAATTAATTTTATTTTTTCCTTTATTCTTCCAGAAATTCAGTGTCTGGGTTTAAGTCTTATAGGATGCTTGATTACAAAGAAGAATTTATTCTTGGTAACTGGGCGTCTGCTGGCAAAAATTCTGGTTTCCAGCTTACAGCGATTTAAGGATGTTGCTGAATTACAGATTAAAGTATGTGCGTTATCTTGAAGGGAATTTGGTCTTGTGCAGATTTCTTTCAGAACAGTTGGTGTAATCCCCACTTTACATTAATGGAGATATTCTAGTTAATGGAAAACCATCTATCATTTTGTAGTATTTTAATTGTAGAAGATGAAGGTAATTATATTAAATCTTTAAAGATCGTGTGTTTCATCATTAAATGTCTAAAATCAGCATTTTTTGCCACTTTTTTTTTTTCATGAAAGAACAGAGAGTATGCTAAAGAAATTTCAGGTAGCTGAGCTTCATTTCCTTAGATTTTACAGAAATAGAAGTGGTAATTATTCTGGTTTGTTATTCTCTGTGTTTTGCTGTGGACTGCTCACCTGTAGTAATTTTGGCCCTTGATTTTTTTTTTCTTGCAATGAAAAGATATTTTAAACATTTTTCATCAAGCAAAACTTAAAATGTGATATATAATTACTGTTTTTATTAGGAATCCAAGATATTGGCTTGGGGTTAATTAAGGTGAGATTTAAGAAAAAAATTATTTCAGGATTTTTTGCCCTATTGTTGTAAAAACAAATAGTTGTTTTTTTTAAAGACTTTCTGCCTTAGTTGTAGTTTTTAGTAATGGAGTTTGCAACTTTCATAAAGTGGACTCAGCAAATATTTTCGTGAATGGGAGCATTGGCCAGGAATAATATTGCCTAGCTCCAACCTTTGCAGAAACTTTATTAGTAAATGAGATACTGGATATAAAGTTTTAAATTTTAAAGTGCTGCTGGCCACAGCATTCTTGATTAAAAATGAGAGTGTGTTTTATAAATCTGCTTTTTATAATGTGCCTCCACCTGGACTGATTAAAGCTAGAACTAATTAAAAGTAATCCAAGGGAAAAGAAATGATTTTGTGCAGGTACGAAACCCCCAGTTCCTCAGTGGTAATTCATCTAGGCATACATTCTAAGATCGCTGTAGTAGGGGTTGTAAACTATTGACCAGTGGGCTGAATTTGGCTTTCCAACATATTCTATTTGGTCAGTTCTGCATTTTATAAGTTTTTGATTTGAATTATGTGTCTTCTACACATTTGCATTACCTCTCCATGGCCGCATTTATTTGCATTTTCAGGGCCTCTGCCCTAGGGTGGATGCATAAATTAACTGCTATTCTTATCAAATGTTAGGAAGTATTTGTAGAAACTGAGTGTCTTAAGTGCTCAAAATAATTATTTTAATATTTTGATTATTTCATTAATACATGAAATTGACAGATATTAAAACTCTAAAACCTCAAGTTGATCTTTGGTGAATTTACCCAAACTAAATAATACTGAAGCAAAAGTTCATTCTTCCCTTAAAATATCACACGCATAGACAGCCCAGACAACTCTTGGCGGCATGCTTCCATGGCTCCAAAAAGTAACGGTGTGACTGATCAGCTCTTTATAAACACTTTGCTTTAAGGATGTAAACTTCAGGGTGCCTTCAGAGCTTCTCTCAAATACACTTAATGTAAATGAAATGAGGAGCTCTGATTTGTCTCTTGGAGGTTAAAATTTCAGAAGAAAGCACAAAATGTTGAGGAAATGCTGGACTACCTCGAGAAGCTAATCTGCAATAAAAAATTCACTTTTCCGGCCTATTTGGGTCTGTAACCGTGCCCACTGTGCTGTTCTAATCCTGATTGATATCTGGCTTTCATCCTGAGGAATGGCTTCAGACAGCGATTTTTGAAAGCCACATATTACTGGATTAGGTATTTTCCTGCTTTGTTAATTAGCATTTTATTCTCTGTGCCCCTACTAGATATAGGATTTATAGGATTGTTTTAAGGCTTATAGTTTTAAAGTGCAAACCCGGTAAATATATCTACTTAGTTAAGTGAACAACTCAGGTTTTAAGTATCACATACAGACTCTGTTTTATGTTGTTTATTTGTTCTCTTTTGCCCATAATGGCTTTTATTTTTATTACTTTTGGTTGCACTTTCAGGGATTTCAGACAGTTTTGACAGTGCTGGAAATGTCAGTGTCTTTTTCCAAGCTGTTGGTGCATTACTCCTTTGATTCAGTAATATTCCATCAGCTGTCTTCCAGTATCATGGAACAAAAGGATCAGCAGGTACGGTGTCTTCCATTTGCATGCTAACTGTTGTGTATTTAGCAGACTCTAATCCTCACTTGCATTCTTTTTAGTTCCTAAACCTTTGTTGCAAGTGCTTTGCAAAATTAGCTATGGATGATGAGTTAAAAAGTGTGATGCTGGAGAGAGCGTGCGATCAGAACAACAGCATCATGGCTGAATGCTTGCTTCTGTTGGGAGCGGATGCCAATCGAGCAAAGGAGGGAGCTTCTTTAATTTGTCAGGTAAATTTTCAAGATGACACTTTTGCCTTTACTCTGTGGACTCTGCTATTGTGTAGCTATTACTTACATCCTGTTTTTCCTCACTGCAGGATTTACCAGTATATTGCACAAGTGCTTGTGCTTTGTGTTAGGAGTTAGATTCATGGCATTTCAGAGGTAATAGGGTCCTTGGGTATTACTGTCTAATCCTTCATTTTATTTGTTTCCCTACCTTGTTAAGGTTGATAAATAACTTTTCAAATGTGTCTCTTACTATGCATCTCTGTATAAACTGTTCACCAGCCACACTCCACTCAGCCCATGGCTTTATTTAGTATTAATCTTTTCTAACTATTTTCTCTTTGTTTTGAGTCTCTTTGACTAGAAAGTTCTTCCCTCAGGGCTACTGCATGTGGCCATTTAGGCTGGAACCACACACCGTAGGGGGCGCCATTCACATGGACATTCCTGCCATTGGCCACCCCCACAGCTGTGTAGCACTGTGTTCCTGCCTTTTTTCTCTGCCTTCCCTCCTGCATTGTGCAGACATCTGTCTAATTGTTCTACTTTTCCTTCAAAATGTAATACAAATCTCTTTCCTGGATAAAGCCCTCCATATACTCACCAACCTCCACAAAAAGTGAAGATTTACTTCTGTAAGTCCATGACAATTTATATGCACCTCTTGAACATCTTGTAAGTTGTATGAAAGTAGACATGTACAATGTTCAACTTTCTATCAGTCAGAATATCTAACTCATTGCTTTGCAGTGTGAATTCAATAAATATTTCCTAAAGTGCATTACATGTTATTTCAAGTTTGTTGTATAATTTTTAGAGTTTATAATAGCATTCAGGTAGCACCATGCATGTATTTTCTAGAAATTTAATACTATTTCTAGCAAAGCAATTATGTATGATTTAATATACATTATTAGATAACCAGTAGTGTACTGTTTTCTAGTAATTTATTTTTAAAGCCTTACCTTATTTAATTTCTCACTTGCCTAAGGATTCAAATCAATATTTCAACTGTAAGATTAAGTTAGTACTTATTAGCAATATACATAAAAATAAACTGAATCTGTAACTCATTTTCATGCACAATTAGTTTATGCATTAAAATGAAATAATCAAATAAGTTAAATTTAGTCAAATTTCTTTTAAGCAAGCAGCATTAAAAATAGTTGCTATTTTATTTTAAAGGTAGTTAAATTATTTCTCTCAATAATTTAATATGTTTTTATTGTGTATCTTTTTTTAAACTATATTTTATTGATTATGCTATTACAGTTGTCCCATTTTCCCCCCTTCATTACCCTCCACCCTGCACACCCCCTCCCACCCACATTCCCCCCTTTAGTTCATGCCCATGTGTCATAAGTTCTTTAGCTTCTACATTTCCCACACTATTCTTGCCCTTCCCCTGTCTATTTCCTACCTACCATCTATGCTACTTGTTCTATGTACCTTGTCCCCCTCTCTCCTCTTCCCACTCCCCTATTGCTAACCCTCCATGTGATCTCCATTTCTGTGTTTCTGCTCCTGTTGTAGTGGTTTGCTTAGTTGGCTTTTGTTTTAGGTCTGGTTCTTAATACCTGTGAGTTTGCTGTCTTTTTACTGTTCATATTTTTTATCTTCTTTTTCTTAGATAGGTCCCTTTAATATTTCATATAATAAGGGCTTGGTGATGATGAATTCCTTTAACTTGACCTTATCTGAGAAGCACTTTATCTTCCCTTCCATTCTAAATGACAGCTTTGCTGGATAGAGCAATCTTGGATGTAGGCCTTTGATTTTCATGACTTGGAATACCTCTTTCCAGCCTCTTCTTGCCTGTAAGGTCTCTTTTGAGAAATCCGCTG
>PVKU01007474.1:0-86982 GCA_004027475.1 Anoura caudifer
ATTTTGTTTATCTTTTCAAAGAACCAGCTCCTGGATTCATTGATCCTTAGAATTGTGCTTTTAGTCTCTATGTCATTTAATTCTCTGATCTTGTTATTTCCTTCCTTCTACTTGCTCTGGGCTGTCTTTGTTGTTGTTCCTCAAGTTCTTGTAGGTGTAGGGTTAAGTTGTTTGTTTGAAATGTTTCTATCTTTTTTAGGTAAGCCTGTGTTGCTATGAATTTCCCTCTGAGGACTGCCTTCGCTGTGTCCCATAAGTTTTGGGGTATTGTGAGTTCATTTTCATTTGTTTCCAGAAGCTTTTTGATTTTCTCCCTAATTTCATTCTTGACCCATTCATTGTTTAATAACATGCTATTCAATCCCCATAATTTTGAGGATTTTGGGTTTTTCTCATCAGGGTTGGTTTCTAGTTTCAGTCCCTTGTGGTCAGAGAAAATGCTTGGTATGATTTCAATTTTCTTGAATTTGTTGAGGCTTGTCTTGTGTCCTATCATGTGGTCTATCTTTGAAAATGTTCCATGTGCATTAGAAAAGAATGTGTATTTAGTTTCTTTGGGATGAAGGGCTCCATATATATCAGTTAATCCCATTTCATCCAGAATGTTGTTCAATGCCACAATATCTTTGTTGATTTTTTGTTTGGAAGATCTGTCCATTTTTGACAATGGGGTGTTAAAATCCCCTACTACAATTGTGTTGCTGTCAATATCTTTCTTGAAGTCCTCTAAGATTTTTTTTTTATGTATTTAGGTGCTCCATTGTTGGGCACATATATATTTACAATGCTTATGTCTTCTTGCTGGATTCTTCCCTTGAGTATTATGAAGTGACCTTCTGGGTCTCTCTTTATGGCTCATCTTTTGAAGTCTATTTTGTCTGATATAAGTATTGCTACCCTGGCTTTTTTTTCCTGTCCATTTGCTTGGAAAATTTGTTTCCATCCCTTCACTTTGAGTCTGTGTAGGTCTTTTGTCCTGAGGTGGGTCTCTTGTAGGCAGCATATGTGTGGGTCATGCTTTCTTACCGTTCAGCTATTCTATGCCTTTTGATTGGAGCATTTAATTCATTTACATTTAAGGTTATTATTGATAGGTACTGATTCATTGCCATTTTTGTACCTATGTTCCTCTCTCTCTCTCTCCCTTTTCCTTCCTTTCCTTAAAACAGTCTCTTCAGCATCTCTTGCACAACTGGTCTGGTAGAGGTGTATTCTTTGAGACTTCTTTTGTCTGGGAAGCTCCTTATTTGGCCTTCTATCTTGATCGAAAGCCTTGCTGGGTAAAGTAGTCATGGTTGCAGGCCTTTGGTTCTCATTACTTGGAATATTTCTTGCCATTCTCTTCTAGCTTGGAGTGTTTCCATTGAGAAGTCAGCTGCCAGCCTTATCGGAGCCCCCTTGTACGTTACTTCCTTTTTCTCCCTTGCTGCCTTTAAGATTCTCTCTTTGTCTTGGAATTTTGCCATTTTAATTATGATGTGTCTTGAAGTGGACTTCTTTGGGTTCCTCTTGATTGGGACTCTCTGTGTTTCTTGGATTTGTGTGACTTTTTCTCTCATCAAATTAGGGAAGTTTTCCATCATTACTTTTTCATATAGGTTTTCTATCCCTTGCTCTTCTTCTTCTCCTTCTGGTATCCCTATTATACATATATTATTAGGTTTCATATTGTCTTGCATTTCTCTTAATCCCTCTTCATTCTTTTTGATCCTCTTTTCCTTTTCTTGCTCTTTCTGGGTGTTTTTTTTCTACTTGGTTCTCCAACTTGCTAATCCGATCTCCTGCTTCATCAATTCTGCTTTTCATTCCTTCCACTGTGTTCTTCAGTTCAGAAATTGTATTCTTCATTTCCTCTTAACCCTTGTTGATAGTTTCTATTTCCTTTTTCATGTTGATATAGTTTGCAGTGAGTTCATCGTAGCTTCCCTGTAGTTTCTGGTAGCTCATTGAGAGCTCATGAAGCTTCCTGACAACCATTGTTTTGAACTCAAAATCTGACAGTTGAGTTACTTCTGTTTCATTTAGCATTCTTTCTGGGGCTTCCTCCTTTTCTTTCATTTGGGGATTATTTCTTTGTCTTCCCATTGTTTTTGAGGTTCTTCTTATTAGTCTTAGCTTTTTAAATTGGTCTGTTTTGGCTCCCTGGGTTTATGGTGTGAACTTCTGTGGTAGAATACCTGTGAGATTCAGTGGTGCTGTCTGCTTCAGACATCCTGGTGTTCACAGTTTCCACTGTCTTATCTGTTGAAATGCGCCCTCCTGGGGATCATCTCTGGTTTTTTCACAGTTCCAGGGTTGGTTTTCTTGTTCTTGTTATTTTGTTTTGTTTTTGTCTTATTCATGGGTATTTAAGAAGAGAAAAGAGGAAAAAATGGAAAGAGAAGAAGAGAAGAAAGAAAAAGAAAAAAAGAGGAAAGAAGAGAAGAAAGAAAAAGAAAAAAGAGGAAGGCAGAAGAGATAAAATTGGAAAGAAAGGTGAAGGAATAAGGCAAGAAAGAAGATACGCAAAGCAAAGGGCGTTGAGCGGTAAAAAACATAAAAATAATGAAAAAATAATAGCAAAAAATTAAAATTTAAAAAGAGAAAAAAGAAAAAAGAAAAAAAGCAACAAGAAAAAAGAAAAAATAAAATAAAAAAAACCTAACAACTCTTTCTGTTTTCAATCTTGCTGAGCTGGTGTTTCTGGTCTTGCTGGCTGCAATGGCCTAGGGGTGACAGTATCACTTTTGTCCCTGTTCAGCGCTCAGCTATCTTTGCGCTACCGTCCTCAGAGCTAGCCCTGGGCCTCTCCGTTCAGGGCCTCAGGTGTACATTCTGAGGAATCGTGTGCCGATCCCAGTTGCACGCAGGTGCCTGTGATCTCGCATCCACCTGCGTTCACACACGGGTGCCAATCCTCGTGCAATCATCCCCAATGGATGGCGGGCTCAGGCACGCGGCTGCCCCAATGGTGCTGGGTGCCGAAGGCCCCTTGAGCTCAGGTGAGCAGCCGGAAGGCCGTCCCGCGGGTGTGCGCCTGCTCCAATGGCACTGGGCGCCCAAGGTCTCGCGAGCTCAGGTGAGTAGCCATCCTATGGGCACCGGGCTCCCCTGCGAGCCCAGGTGTGTGGCTGTCCCAATGGCACCAGGAGTCAAAGGTCCCATGGGCACCGGGCTCCCACATGCCCAGGCCTGCAGCTGTCTCTCCGGCGCCGGGAGTCAAAGTTCTCAGGAGCTCAGGTGTGTGGCTGTCCGTATGGCACTGGCCACCAACAACCAGGTGAGCTCCGGTCTGCAGTCCTTCCCCAGGATATGCGTGGGTGTTCACACCCCAGCTTGTCTGCCGCTGCGACTCCAACTCCTCTCTGTGAGATTTCAAGCAACTGGGTTTATCCCAGTGCAGCTAAAAGTTTGTTTGGCTGGGGAGGGAGCGGTTGACCCAGCTCCCTCCCTAATCTTGTGGCGAGCCTGGCGAGAGCCTGCCCGGGCCTCAGTCCCAGCCCTGGTGTCCCTGCTGCCCCTTGGGCTCTTATTGTTCTGAAGTACTCTCCTTACCATCTGATTTTTCAGTGTCCACTACAATTTTTGATCTCCTGATTTCAAATATGCTGTGTTTCTGATGGCTGTTTGCTCCGTTCCGATGCAAATTGACCAGGATATTCTCCAGTGTGCAGGGGGAAGCGAAACACGCTCCTTCCTACTGTGCCGCCATCTTCCCTCCCCTTTAGGGTTCTTTATGCACATTTTCAAGTCATCTGCAAATGAAGTTTTACTTCTTCTTTTTCAATGTGGATGCCTTTTATTTCTTCTTCTTGTCTGATTGCTATTGCTAGGACTACCAGTAGTATGTTGAATAAAAGAGTTGAGAGTGGACTTCCTTGTCTTTAATCTTAAAAGGAAAACTTACAGTTTTTGTTTGTTGAGTATGTTTGTGTTAGTGGGTTTATCATATATAACCTTCATTATGTCTTGGTATGTTCCCTCTATTCCCACATTGCTGAGAGTTTTTATCAAATGTGTGCTAGATTTTATCAAATGATTTTCTACATCTATTGATATGATAATGTGGTTTTTATCCTTCATTTTGTTTTTGTGGTGCATCACATTTATCGATTTGTGCATGTTGTACCAACCTTGCATTCCCAGAATAAATCCCACTTGATCATGATGTATATATTTTTGATGTATTGCTGTATTTGCAATACATCAACAAAATTTACTAACATTTTGTTGAGGATTTTAGCATCTACATTCATCAGAGATATTGGCCTATATATTTCTTTCTTTGTAATGTCTTTATCTGGTTTTAAAATTAGGATAATGTATGCCTCATAAAATGAGCTTGGCAGCCTTCCCCCCTCTTGAATTTTTAAAAATACTTTGAGAAGGAGAGGTGTAAGTTTGTCTTGGAATGTTTGGTAAAATTCACCTGTGAAGCCATCTGGGTCAGGGCTTTTGTTTGTTGGGAGTTTTTTGATTACTGCTTCAATTTCACCACGTGATCTGTCTCTTCAGAGTCTGATTCTTTCTAATTTAGTTTTGGAAGATTGCATGTTTCTAGGAATTTATCCATTTCAGGTTGTCCAATTTTTTGGCATATAGTTGTTGCCAAGTATAATATTTTGTTACAGTCATTTGTGTATCTTTGGTGTCATTGTTATATCTCTTCCTTATTTTCTGATTTTAATTACTTGGATCATCTTTTTCTTTTCCTTGATAAGTCTGGTTAAGTTTGTCAATCTTGTTTTCAAGGAACCAGCTGTTGGATTGATTGATCTTTTATAACTTTTTTTTAGATTTAATTTCATTTGTTTTTGTTCTGATCTTTATTATTTTGTTTCTTCTACTCACTTTGCCTTTGTTACTTTTTCAAATTTCTTCATGTGTAAAGTTAGATCACATATTTGAACATTTTCTTGTTTTTTTGAGATAGGCCTGTGTTGCTATGAATTTCCCTCTTAGGACTTCTTTCCCATCGTGCCACAGTATTGGGAATGTTGTGTTCTCATTTTAATTTTTTCAAGGTATCTTTTGATTTCTTCCTTGTTCTTGTGGTTGACCTATTCATTGTTTAATAACATGTTTTTAGTTTCCATGCCTTTGTGTATTTTTGGTTTCTTTTTGTGATTTATTACTAGTTTCATAGCATTGTGGTCAGAGATGATGCTTGATATGATATCAGTCTTCTTAAATTTATTGATACTTGTTTTGTGCCCTAACATGTGGTCTATCCTAGAAAACATTCTGTGTGCACTTGAAAGTATGGATATTCTGCTGTTTTGGGTGAAATGCTCTGAAAATATCAATTAAATCCATTTGATATAGTGTGTTGTTTAAGGCCACTTTCTCCATGCTGATTTTCTGTCTGGAAGTCCCATGCATTGAAGTCAGTGTTGTGTTAGGATTCTGTACAATGACTATATTTTTGTTGATGTCTTCCTTTATGTCCATCAAGATTTGCTTTACATATTTAGGTTCTCTTATGTTGGGTGCATAAATGCTTACTAGGGTTATATCTTCTTGTTGAACTGTGTGCTTTATCATTATGTAATGTCCTTCTTTGACTCTTGCTCTAGCCATGGTTTTAAAGTCTATTTTGTCAGATATAAGTATTGCTACCCTAGCTTTTCTTTCCCTTTCCATTTGCATGGAATATACATTCCATCCCTTTACTTTTAGTGTGTATGTGTCTTTCAATCTAAAGTGGGTCTCTTGAGGGAAGTATATATGCATGTGTGTGTGTGTGTGTGTGTGTGTGTGTGTGTCTATGCCTTTTTTTAATCCATTCAGCTACCTTATATCTCTTTGGAGAATTTAAACTATTTACATTTAAGGTGATTATTGATACATACATATTTGTTGCCACTTTAACTATTTCCCTTTATTTCCTTTTCTTTTCCTTCATTATCTTCTTAAAGTAAGCCCTTTAACATTTGTTGTAGGGCTGGTTTGGTGTTAACAAACCCCTTTAGCTTTTATTCATCTGGGAAGTTCTTTATTTCTCCTTCAATTTTAAAGGATAGCCTTCCTGGGTAAAGTAGGCTTGGTTGTGGGTCCTTGCATTTCATCACCTTGAATATTTCATGCCACTCCCTTCTGGCCTGAAATGTTTCTGTTGAGAAATCAGAGGACAGTCTTATTGGAGCTCCCTTGTAGGTAACTACCTACTTTTCTCTTTTAGCTTTTAGAATTCTCTCCTTGTCTTTAAGCCTTGCCGCTTTAATTATGATGTATCTTGGTGCAGGCCTCTTTGATTCCCACTTGTTTGGGACTTTATGAGCTTCCTGGATTTGTGTGCCTTTTTCCTCCATCTGATTAGGGAACTTTTGGGTCATTATTTCTTCAGATAAGTTGTTGATCACTTTCTCACTCTCTAATTCTTCTGGTATTCTCATAATGTGGATGTGTTATGCTTATGCTTAATATTATCCCAAATGTTTCTTTTTTTGGCCACTCTTAATTATTTATTTTTTCCATTTTTAAAATTTTATTGTTGTTCAAGTAAAGTTGTCTGCCTTTTACCCCCACTGCTCTCCCCCCACTCAGCCATCCCCACCTCCCTCTCCAGATCCCACCACCTCTTGGTTTTGTCCATGTGTCTTTTATAGTTGTTCCTGAAAACTCTTCACCCTTTTCCTCCCACTATCCTCTCCCATCTCCCCTCTGGTTACTGTCCATTTGTTCTTAGTTTCAATGTCTCTGGTTATATTTTGCTTGCTTGTTTATTTTGTTGATTAGGTTCCACTTAAAGGTGAGATCATATGGTATTTGTCTTTCACTGCCTGGCTTATTTTGCTTAGCGTAATGTTCTCTAGTTCCACCTATGCTCTCGCAAAGGGTAGGAGCATCTTCTTTCTTTCTACTGCATAGTATTCCATTGTGTAAATGTACCATAGTTTTTTGATCCATTCATTTACTGATGGGTACTTAGAAACTACACAGCACTGAAGAAAGTAATTAAGGAGGACACAAACAAATGGAGGCATATACCATGTTCATGGATTGGAAGAATTATATATCAAAATGTCCATACTACCCAAAGCAATTTATATATTCAATGCAATACCTATTAAAATACCAATGGCATAATTCACAGATATAGAACAAACTTCAAAAATTTATATGGAACCATAAATGACCCTGAATAGCCACAGCAATTTTGAGAAAAAAAGAACAAAGTAGGAGGGATTACAATACCTGATATCAAACTGTATTACAAGGCCACTGTAATTAAAACAGCATGATACTGGCATAAGAACAGACACATAGACCAATGGAACAGAACGGAGAGCCCAGAAATAAACCCAAGTCTCTATGGTCAATTAATATTTGACAAAGGGGGAAGAAGCATAAAATGGAGTAAAAATAGCCTCTTCAACAAATGGTGTTGGGAGAGCTGGACAGCTACATGCAAAAAAAATGAAACTCTATCACCAACTTACACCATGCACAAAAATAAATTCAAGGTGGATAAAAGACTTAAATATAAGTTGTGACACCATAAAAGTCCTTCAGGAGACATAGGCTGGAAAACCTCAGATATTTCATGCAGCAATATTTTCACTGATATGTCCCCTAAAGCAAGGGACATAAAGGAAACAATAAACAAATGGAACTTCATCAAATTAAAATGCTTCTGCACAGCTAAAGAAAACAGCATTAAAATGAAAAGAGAACCACCTGTATGGGAAAACATATTTGCCAATGATACCTCAGACAAGGGTTTGATCTCCAAAATATATAAAGAACTCACATGACTCCACTCTAGGAAGACAAACAACCCAATTAAAAAATGGGCAAAGGACTTGAACAGACACTTCTACAAGGAGGACATACAAAGGGTCCAGAGACATACAAAAAGATGTTCAGCATCGCTAGCCATCAGAGAGATGCAAATTAAAACCACAATGAGATACCACTTTACACTGGTGAGAATGGCCATCATAAGCAAATCAACAAACAACAAGTGTGGGAGAGGATCCAGAGAAAATGGAACCCTAGTGCACTGTTGGTGGGATTGCAGACTGGTGCAGCCACTGTGGAAAACAGTATGGAATTTCCTCAGAAAACTAAAAATGGAACTGCTTTTTGACTCAGCAATTCCACTGCTAGGATTATATCCTAAGAATCCTGAAACACTAATTCAAAAGAATCTATGCACCCCAATGTTTATAGCAGCATAATTTACAATATCCTAAATGTTTCTTAAACTGACCTCATTTTTAAAAATTCTTTTTTTCTTTTTGCTGATCTGCATGGATGTTTTTCTTACTTTGCCTTACAAATCACTGATTCAATCCTCTGCTTTATGTAAGGTACTCCATTCCTTCTACTGTATTATTTATTTCAGATATTTTATTTCTTATTTCTGACTCATCATTTTTTATGGTTTCTATGTCTTTTTTTCATGCTTTTGAGTACTCTTATAATCATTACTAACCTATTTGATAAATGGCTTGCCTCCTTTTCATCTAGTTGTTCTTTTGGAGAATTCTCTTGTTCTTTTCATTTGGGGCATGTTTTTTTTGCCTTCCCATTTTGGCTTCTTTCTTTGTCTTTGATTCTATGTTTCAGGAAGATCTGCAAAAGCTCTGGTGCAGACCCATGTCATACAGTGATATGTCTGGCTCTGGGCAACCTGTTTGGAGCTATCTGCAATCCACAGAGTGTGGCTCCCTCTGCTGGGCCTGGTGTGTACAGAAAGAACTGGGTTGAGACCCAAAGCCAACTTTTTACCAGTACCAGGCCCTGGGGAGGGTCAGCTAAAGTTTCAGATCTCTCAGAGATCTGTCTTCACTGTTGGACTCTATCCCTGAGATAGCCCCCAGCTGTACTCAGAAGCCTAGCTTAAGCTCCACAGGGTAGGTTGAGAGGGATTCCTGCTGGTGGGGGTATTGCTCCTTCTAGGCTGATGCTGCTTGGAGGGGAGTGCTGTGCCTGGGACAGATGGCTTCTACGGTAGGGGGAATGACTCAGCACAGGCATCCTGGCGGTTGTTCCTTCAGCTCTCTGCTACCAACTCCAGACTCTCCTCATGCATTTCTAGTCCACTCTGCCCTCCCTTTGCTAGTGCCCAGGGTAAGTGGCTACAAACGAAATTTTGTGCGTTGGCCCTTTATGAGTCTATCTGTGCCTCAAACCATCTCTCCCTGGTGGACAGAAACTGCTTTTCACAGTCAGATGCCATTTGTTTTTTTGTTCTTCTGATTCTTGTGCTCCAAGCTGGAGAGCCCAGCTTGGGGTTTAGAACCCACACTTCTCAGTGAAATATCCCTCTGGAACTTCAGCTGTTGTCTTGGGAACTCAGCCCTCCAATGGAGTAATAGCATTTTTAAGTTATAAACAAACTTAGAAGAGTGACTGATACAATTCCATCATTTTTCAAATTGCAAATTGATGCCAAGAGAAATTCCTAACGTTTAGTTATTAAATCGCTTTCAAGATAGTAGGATGGCAATTACTGCTTCAGAAATGAAGAAAAAGAGGTACAGAAAGAAATGATTTAATGGAAGCTACGTAGAGGATCAGAAACCCAACTGAAATGGGTTTCCTTTCAGCTACCTGCTTTCTGTTTTTAAAAGTAGTGTTTGTGATATCCACAAGGTGCTTTTACATGAATGGAATTTTCAGCTCCAGGCCCCCTTAATTTAGCTTATAAAATTTGTCTCTTATCTTTTCAAATCCCATTAAATCGATATTTCATAAATGTCTGAGCCCTGGAAGTAATAGCTGCTGAGCTAGTGGGTGAGTAGAGTTAAGAAAAACTCACTTGTAGTGTTTAGTTGTTTTTATTTTAGAAATATTTTACTGTTCTCTTTTTAAAGCAATATACTAGAAATAATGTGACTTGACTAATAAGGACCAACTATGGTCAGTGTTCTGGTAGTCGTTTTTGGAAAGAAAGAAAACTTTCCAGTCAGGAGTTTAATAGGCTGTCTGGATTTTATAATTTTCTTAAGCAAAAATAAATACTAAATACTATAAACCAATAATTTCCAAATTAGCTATAGTACCACAAGTTCTGTTGATTCTTCTGTCCAAAATTTTCTGAAATCCTTATTTTTCTTTAATCCTAACTCCCACTGATTTAGTTTAAAAGTCCCTCTTTAGAGGCCTCATCTAGTATTCTCTTACTAATCTGTCGACATACTTCCCCTATCCATTCTACAATATTTCCTCAGTATTAATAGTTAGACACAGCTTGTCACCAAGGAGCTTATGGACTTGTATGAGAGACAGCATATAAATAAGCAATTACAAAACAACATGGGAACATAGGCCAGAATTTCAGGGAAACAGCAAGGTAAAAGGTGATATTTAATGAAAGTGCTTTTTAGTGATATTGGAAATAAAAACACAATATTCTATTGATAATTTCACTACCTTTAATAGTTATTGAGCTGTTCCTTTGTGTCAAGCACTATTTTAAATTTTATTGTGTACACTATCTCACTTAATCCCCATAAACACAGTCTGTAGTAGGATCTATTAGTATCTCTATACACAAAGAAATCAAATGTTAGAGTGTTTAACCTGCTCAGGGTTGCATAGCTAGTAAGTGTGGAGCTAAAAATCTAAGACAATCTGAATTTTCCTAATTTTATTTAGGGGAATAGAGGGATTTAGTTTATATAAACATTGTATTTTTTTATTGTTGTTCAAGTACAGTTGTCTCCATTTTCACCCCACCACTCCCCCCACCCCGCACACCCCCACCTCCCACCCTCAATCCTACCCCCTTTGGCTTTGTCTCTGAGAACTTTATACATGTTCCTTGATGTCCCTTCCCCTTCTTTCCCCCATTATCCCTCTCTCACCTCCCCTCTAGTTACTGTCAGTTTGTTCTTTAGTTTAATGTCTCTGGTTATATTTTGCTTGCTTGTTTGTTTTGTTGATTAGGTTCCACTTATAAGTGAGATCATATGGTATTTGTCTTTCACCACCTGGCTTATTTCACTTAGCATAATGCTCTCCAGTTCCATCCACGCTGTCGCAAAGGGTAGGAGCTCTGTCTTTCTCTTTGCTGCATAGAATTCCATTGTGTAAATGTGCCACAGTTTTTTGATCCATTCATTTACTGATGGGCATTTAGGTTGCTTCTAGCATTTGGTTATTTTAAATCATGCTGCTATGAAAACTTTTTAATAATTATTGTAAGAGTAGCTCCATAAGAAGGCTAAGATGCAAGCTGGTAGTTAACTGAACTTTGTCTGTGTGAAATCCATAGTGTCTTAGTGATCTACACTGTTACTAATTTCTTAAATGCTCTGCCCCCACAAAAAAGATCAAAATGATTTATTACAAAGTGAGCTTGGTCTGTATTTTTGACTGTGGTGGAGTTGTAGTTAATAATATGAGAAGCTAGTTTTTATGTATAAAGCAAGGAATGATTTTGATTCTAATGCAGCAAAATTGTTGTATTTTGGTTCTTGGAGAATTTGATGATTTTGTGAAATAAAGAAGAGTATCTAACATTTCTTGGATGGAATCCCCTTGGAAAAATAAACACAGTAATCATAAGATTATCCTGAGAATTGGGGAAATTCAGCTCACCGCCTAACATTTTAAGTAGAAAATGAAAGCATCCATTGCATCTCAGTAGGACTGAAAAGTGGAAAATAAGTACTAAGACAGTTTTCTTCTTGGTAAAGAAAGATTTACAAAATATTGGAAATCTGCTAAAGCATTATTTTCTTTCATATTCCTCATCTTTAAGATTCTTGCTATTGAGTATGAAGTACATTCAAATTTTTTAAAACTGAAAAATCTTTATTTGTATACATTGATCTTTGCACCAAGAAGGCTGATAGAGTAAGCCTGATTTCCCAGTCTTTCTAACCTTAATTGACTTGTTTATATAGCACTTCAAGCCTGCTATTAATTAAGCATACATTCTGTGATGTGTGAGTTGAGGACTGAAATGAAATATAGTGATTTTTGTGTCAACTATTTTTGATAAGAAATCAATGTATGAATAGCAGAGCCAGGAACATTGAAATCTTTTGATGGTTCACAGTGGTATCTGTGGCACATGGGGTAGAAAGCGCTCACTGCCCAGCTGTGGGGAATCGAGTCAGGAAATAGCCTGAAGTTGCCAGTTGCTTTAGGGTCAGCCTCATGTGAGGTCATGTGATACCAAAACAGCTCACCACGGCAGATTGTGTGACAGGAGGGTGGTGATAAAGACCAGATCATTGCAGGCCATTGGGACCACAGTATCAGACAATACTTGCTCCAGAACTGGCTGCCAGCTTTGTGGGGCCTGAATTGCAACTTCACTTCTCCTTCTGCCCAATCTTGTTTTTGCTCCTTCCCTTCTTAGGTTTTATTCTTCACAAACATGTCATATGCAAAACTCCATCTCAGTATCTGCATCCAGAGGACCTGACCTGAAGTAGCAGATCAATTGATCAGCAATCTTCTGTCTTCCCCACGGAAGGAATGGAATTATCAGGAGGATCTGTGCATTTGTAGTGTTTAGTCCCTGGTTGTGATGGGTTATCTCAAATCATCCACAGTCTCTCAGTGGGTCCTCTGAGATGTATGACTTAAGACTTGAGGAATAAAACAAAGATGGGTAATCTAGAAGTACTTTCTTCTGAATAGATGGTATAAACTACTAAAAATCCTAATGGCTTTCTGTCTTTACAAACAAACAAACAAACAAAGAACCCCCAAACAAACAACCATTATTTAACATCCCCTGGCGTATGGTGTCTTTATTGAAAATGGATCTTTTCATTTTTCTCAGGGCTCCTTTCTGTCCACCCTCTGTTTAGTTTGTCTGATTTTTCCTGCACAGTGAGTCTTGCAGTTGCCATGGCCTCTGTGGACCCAGTTATCAGGCCTGCCCAAGCTCCTGTGGTGCAGACAGGGTATACAGGGAGAAGCCAGCATTGGTCTAAATGCCAGGAGAACTCACCCAGTGTGGTCCCAGCTGCAGGCTCCAAGGAGTTTGTTGGATTGAGTTCAGTCTGGCTTCTGTTGATATGTGGAAGGAGGCTGATGTTTTCTTAGGACATATCTGCCCTAGGCCCTTTACATATGCCTTCTCCTTTCAGTTTCAAACAACTGCATATGGTAGATACTTTAGAATTGAGGAAATTGAAGTCCAGGGAGATCTAAGGTAATACTTGTAATATTTGTGTGGGCAGAGGGGGTGGTAAAGAGAGAGTACTGTAGCAGATGTCACCACTTTTATATTAAATACCCATTCACCCTTCTTTCTTAGTAAGAGAACCCTGAGTTTTAGCTGGGCTTGTTGTGCTTTCTAATATAACTATTTATCTCTGTTTCCAGTGCAACCAGGCATAGCCATGTGATCAAGTTCCTACCCCCGAGATGTAGGTGAAAGTATTATGTGGGACTGCCTGGAAGTCTCTTCAAAAAAGAGGCAATGAGGTTTTCTTTCTTGTTCCTTCTGTCCTACTGTCTGGAATGTGGATGTGATGGCTGGATCTCTAACACCCACCTGGACCACGATTTTGAGAATGAAAATCTTGCCCCAGAATGGGGAAAAAGAAAAGAGCTTGGGTATGAGATGTTACTGTGGCTCATCATTCCAGCCCTGGGTTGCCAAATTCAAGATTTCTATGTGTAAGAGGTATAAATTCTTTCTCTCTTCCAAGAGATTAAACTATTCTCTTACTGTATTTTTCTGTTATATGTAGCTGAACCTGGTCCTAACTGAGATGAATGCTAACCTCTTTTGGTAGAGAAAAACTCTTTAACCTCCGTAAGCTCTTATTTCGAGTATTTCATGTCCTACTCAAAGTGGGAGCTTAAAATGGATCTTGATTACACATGAATATGAATGCAATGCAGTTATTTTTTGAATAACACCATTAAACACCATATATCCTTTCTAGCAGCAGTACTTAGGAAGTAGTTCAGCACCTTTCTGTTTAACCACTTCCTTCCCAATGTTGTTGTGTGGCACACAGAAACATGACCTTAACTGACATTCCTTTGACTGGCAGGTATTAAACTCATAATGTTCAGAGTTGCCGTCAGGGATGCAAATCTTTAGTCTTTACTTCTTATATCCTCCAGTTCCCTGCATATTCATAAAAAATGGCAGCTTCCACCTGGTTGTATTTTAAAAGAAAACTCACTCCTTTTTTGCACATATTTTAGGAATAATGAGAGACATTCTCTGACTGAGAGGAAGATTTTAACTCAGCTGAGGTGGGTGACTTAATTTCTAACCTGTGGCACTTTTGTTCTGAGGGTACATCATGACCAAAATGAACAAGGCAGTAAGGCAAATGGAATCAAAGAATCATTGGAATGAGTGTTTGCATCTGACTCTTTGATTACAATAAGCAATATGGCCTAGCTGGGGAATGCTATATTTTCACAATTGGCAGACCAAGCTGCCTGCAGCAATCAGCAAAGGGTGGCTTATTTTGAGCAAAAACATCCATCAGATGTGATGAGAAGAGCAGAGCTGCAATCAGTGGCAGGTTCTCCGAAAAGCTGTTGATGAAAAATGGATTTTATGTGTATCAAGTGGAGAAGAAACTGCTTTTCATTTTTTTAGCCCCATTTGCATGCATGGACAACACTGGAAATATTTTTGAACATAAAGAAGAATGATACCATGGTTCTATCATGAGTGGGAGTTTTTTGTCCTCATCATAAAATGGTGTAAGAATGTATTAGGAATATATTAACTTTTTAAAAGGGAAGATAATAAGCAATTTCAATGAAAGATCTAACATTCACTCAAATGTCTTATACAGGTGTATTATTTTCACTGGTATCACGATGGAAGAATTCTATTGATGTAGTCAATGGAATGGAGATTTTTGATAAGATTTCCAGTGCTACCTATAGTAGCTCCATTTATGGGACTAAAAAATTAGAACTACTTAGCACTATGGATGCTTCCATTGAATCCTATATTCTGAGAGCTCTATAGGTTCAAAGTTTGTGATTTGAATGGAAAGAAAAGCTGTTCAAGTAGGAATCTGCTGCTTTCTTCTTTAGATAGTATTTCCTGCTGTGATTATGAAATTTTTGGTTTTGATATGAGCTAGAATAGTTGAAAGTTTTTCCTAAAGTGGCAGAAAGAGTTGCTAAAGACACAAAATGATTTTTGTTTTTAAGCATTGAATTTCTCTCTTCTTAAGGTCCTTTAAACTATGTAAGGAGGCATTTAAAACTGGAATCTGATCTTGGGCAATACAGGCTGTTCTGTTTGGTTTTGTCATGGGAAGAAAGCAAGACAATATAGTGGTTTGGGTTTAGAGCATCCAAAATCTCTATTCAAAAGCTTCAGCTTTCTCTCCTGTCTTCCATCTTTCATATGGTAGTTGCAGGATTAGGTCTTGGCTTTTGTATTTAATCAATTTCTTCTATTTAAGTCCATGAGGATGGATTGTTTTTCTTTATGGGTTTGCTGAAAGGTAAAATAAGCAATCCCAACAGCCTAGCTCTCCGAACAAGAGAAAAATTAATACTTTGACCTAAAAGGACACTAATTACAAAAAGAATAATATGCACATCAAACAACGATAAGATCCCAGTTGCCTCAGGCATGACCGACTGTCAGTTTCTCCTTTTCTGCTGTGTGCAATTATTGAGGATCTAACATGTGGACCCTGGAGCTCAGGGAAAAGGCTGTGCAGAGGTTGCTGTTCTGAAGATGAGGTTACTTTTCTGTTTTTGGTTATTCTCCCTAGATTTTATTTTATCTTATATAGATTCAGAAAGATACTATCCAAAATGCGCTTGGCTGCTCACTCATTGCCTCGCACAAGCATTTTATCCAGTGCTCCTGTAATTTGTAGCAGCCAAGGTAGGAGTGCTGTCCTCAACTATTGGCTAAACTGTAAGCAGTTTCAGCGGAAGTCTGGGAATAGTTGCTGATATATCATTCAAAGAGCAAAAGTGTCTAGAAAAAATATATCCTGATATTTCTTATTTTTTATATTGAATTAGTTCCCCAATATTTCCCTAGGCTAAGCACCGGCACTGTTGCCCTGGTTACAAAAACCAACTTAAAGAATCAGGAGGCATGATAGATATGCCAACATGAGCAATTAAAATGGAAAATGCTAGACTCTATAATGTGGGACAGACATTTGTGCGAAGTGTCAAAAAGCTGTCATGCCACAGAGAGATAGTGGTGATCAGTGTTCTCTTCACAGTTCCCTGAGTTCCTTGTGGGGGTTGAATGGGAAGTTGTACAGCATTTCCCCCTTAGTGATAGGGACCCTGTATCTTTTGATCCTTTTGGGGTGGCAAGCCTATAAGATTTCTGGCCTCTTGTGTCTTCTTTTAGTTCCCTAGATGGCATGTTACCTTACAGCATGAGAAAAAAAGCTTACAATTCAAGCTGAAAGAATTCTAGAGGACTCATCTCACATCACACCCTTTATTCTCAGGTGTATAGTGGATGACAATAGCAGTGAAACCTCAGACTCTTCATTTGGATAAGGCAGTTCTTGTGTACTTGGATACGACTAGTTTTTAAATCTAATCTCCTGTTATTTGCATTTGTATGGTACTTTTCTTCTAAACCTCTTAAAGCAATTTCAGCATCCAGATACTTGTATGATTTGGATAAGAAGAAACACATTTCATTTTGAGGTTGAGATGAAAGATGCAAATTGTCAATGGCTCTCCTCAACAGAATAGAGTTGAGCATGTGGGTGCACAGTTTTCCCCACACTGATTTTCCTGGAAGCCTCAAAGAGAAGAGTATCAAGGGAGTGGTTCTAATCCCGGGAAAAGGGCCCACTGATAGGCTTCAGGACTGCTGTGAATTCCCTGAGAGAATGTACAAAATATGCTCCTGTGCATTTTCCTAGGCTGAGGGTTTCCAGCACTTACCAGATTCTTGCAGGGCTTCAGGGCCATTACCTAATGCAGTGCTTCTGAAACCTTTGGTCTGTTTGAATCAATTGGGATGCTTGTCAAAAATTTGTGGTCACATATTTAGAAGTTCCAAGTTAATAAGTTTGAGGTGGGGCCTTGGGACCTGATTCTGATTCTGCTGAACCAAATGACACACTTAGAGAAACTTTGGCCATGGCCCTTGAGGTAAGGTAAAGAAATTGGAATCTTTGGAAATTGATTCCTATTTTGGAAGGTGTGGAGGCTGTAATAGTGCCATAGGAGGCAAATAACTTTGTCATGTGTCTTAAAACCAGAATTATATTTCAAAAGGAGTTTGGCTACAGGCTGTTGAGAATGAATGACTTAAAATAGAAAACAAAACACCTTATGTGAGAATGATTTAACATAGGCAGAACAATAGTGTTAATAGACACAATGTTATTTTTAGATATTTCTTATTTATTCTTTTTTTGTGTTTTACATTTTTATTATTGTTGTTCAATTACAGTTATCCCCATTCCCCCCAATAATTTTCCCCTGCCCTACCCATACCTCTCCCACATTCAATCTTCCCCACCACTGTTGTCTTTGTCTGTGGGTCCTCTATATGTGTTCTTTGACCACCCTTCCCCTTCTTTCTCTCCATTACCCACCTCCCCTCTGGTCACTGTCAGTTTGTTCCTTATTTCCATGTCTCTGGTTCTATTTTGCTTGCTTGTTTGTTTTGTTGATTAGGTTCCACTCATAGGTGAGATCATCCGGTATTTGTTTCTCACTGCCTGGCTTATCTCACTTAGCACAATGCAATCCATGCTGCCGCAACGGGTAGGAGCTCCTTCTTTCTTTCTGCTATGTAGTATTCCATTGTGTAAATGTACCACAGTTTTTTGATCCTCTCATTTACTTGTGGGAATTAGGTTGCTTCCAGCACTTGGCTATTGTAAATTGTGCTGCTATGAACATTGGGGTGCATAGGTTCTTTTGAATTGGTGTTTCAGGGTTCTTAGGGTATAGTCCCAGCAGTGGAATTGCTAGGTCAAAAGGCAGTTTCATTTTTTTTTTTTTTTGAGGAAATTCCATACTGTTTTCCACAGTGGCTGTACAAATGACATATTTCACAAATATAGAACAAACATTTCAAAAATTTATATGGAACCATAAATGACCCTGAATAGCCACAGCAATTTTGAGAAAGAAGAACAAAGTTGGATGGACCACAACACCTGATATGAAACTGTATTACAAGGCCACTGTAATCAAAACAGTTTGGTACTGGCATAAGAACAGATACATAGATTAATGGAACAGAATGGAGAGCCCAGAAATAAACCCATGTCTCTATGCTCAATTAATTTTTGACAAAGGGGGAAGAAGCATAAAATGGAGTAAAAATAGCCTCTTCAACAAATGGTGCTGGGAGATCTAGACAGCTACATGCAAAAAATGAAACTTGACTACCAACTTACACCTACACAAAAATAACCTCAAGATAGGTAGAAGACTTATGTAAGTCATGACACCATAAAAGTCCAAGAGGAGAACATAGTCAGGAAAATTTCAGATTGCCACACAGCAATATTTTTACCTATATGTCCCCTAGAGAAAGGGACATAAAGGAAAGAATAAACAAATGGAACTTCATCAAATTAAAAAGCTTCTGCACGGCTAAAGAAAACATCAGCAAAATGAATAGGGAACCAACTGTATGGGAAAATATATTTGCCAGCAATACCTCAGACAAGGGTCTAATCTCCAAAATGTATAAAGAACTCACATAACTCCATTCCAGGAAGACAAATAATCCAATTAAAAAATGGGCAAAGGACCTGAACAGACACTTCTCCAAGGAGGACATACAGAGGATCCAGAGACATATGAAAAGATGCTCAATATTGCTCGCTATCAGAGAGATGCAAATTAAAACCACAATGAGATACCACTTCGCACCAGTGAGAATGGCCATCATAAACAAATCAATAAACAACAAGTGTTGGTGAGGCTGTGGAGAAAAGGGAACCCTAGTGTATTGTTTGTAGGAATGCATATTTTTATTTATTCTATATGGCCCTTAAGCTAGAAAAATAGGAGCTGCTAGCAGGAAACAAATCCTCAGTGGAGTTATTAAATACTAGGCAGTTGAAAATTAGTAAAGAAGACCATTTCATTGCATTGGTGGGTGGCATGAGTTAGCCGAGCAATGGTCTGTTCTAAAGCAGCAAAGTATTTTGGGATTTTCCATCTTTACAAACCTGTGAAAGTATAGGGTAAGTAGAGGGATTTTATTCTGCTGATGGGGAGCACTTTGTTTCCTTCCCCCAAAGACAATGTGTTTGACAAGAAGTTCTATGAAGCTATTGTTCTAAACTAATCAGACCTGAGTAGGGTGACCATTCAGATTCAGTGTTAACTTAAGGTCAACCTGCTGGAGGAATACAGTTTATCCAACCCCTCCTACTGCCATCTGAACTTCACACTTTCTTTCAGGAACTACTCATGTCAAGTCCTGACAAAGTCCTGTTGTTACTCTGTTATCATCCATGCTACAAATGTACTTTGATGTGTGTCGCACCACACGTAAGGAAAATTGCTTTGTGAATTTTATTTAAAGCTGTAGTGATGTCAGCTGTATGCCCTCTTTGCTTGTTACTTTGTCATTTAGTTTGGTTTTAAGAATATAATGTGGTGGTGAGTCAATTGCTCTGAAACCTCACTGCAATCTGTAAAGTACTATTTTTATAAAGTACTTTTTGGGAAGTACACAGTGTTTTCTTGAAGGGATTCTTTTTAAATTTAACATCATGTTTTTCTGTAAATGTATTGACACACACTTAGAGCACGGAATGCTGGAGCCTGGCAAGACCTTTTGCAAATACATGTGCGTGGATGATGAAATGTCATGATTTATTTAGAAAAAGCTTTCAGGAAATTAATTTCCATTAAAAGACAAATGAGCTCTCTTATGCAGGTATAATGTACTCTATTGTAAAGTTGTAGCAAATTATCATGAAAGAGACTTTGAGGAAGACAAAGAGGCATCCTGGCTGAAGGGACTGCTGTCCTTTAGGTTGGCCTGCGACAGCTAGAGCAGTCTTTCTGCCATCTTTTCCTGGTCCAGTTTACTTTTTTATTTTTATTTTTTGGTGGGAGGGATCCTGCTCCTCTTTTTCTCATTCCCTCAACCCCTTCTCCCCTAGCACCCAAAGGCACAGTCATCGTTGCATGCTCAGCTGTATGAAACTGGCACACAGTCCAGCTGAACAGATAATTGCTCAATGAACTGTTAATTGTTAAATGCATAAAAATTTCCAGTGGCTTTTCATTAACCTCTGGATAAAAGTCAGAGTATTTACAATGACCTATAAAGACCAGGCTGATCTAGTCTCTGTTTTTGCTGTGACTCCATCTCTCAGTGTTCTCCCCTCACTCCTTCTGTTCCAGCTACACTGGCCTCCTTGCAGTTACTCAGATAAGCCAGGTCTGCTTCTACCTTTAGGCCCTTTATAAAAATTTAAAAAAAAAAGTTTTTATTTATTTATTTTTAGAGAAAGGGGAAGGGAGAGAGAAAAATGGGGAGAGAAACATGGATGTGCGAGATAAATATCTCTTCGTTGCCTCTCGCAAACCCTTAATTGGGGAGGGACCTGGTCTGCAACCCAGGCATGTGCCCTGACAGGGAATTAAACCAGCGAACTTTTGCTTTGCTGGATGATGCCCAGCCCACTGAGTCTCACCAGTGAGGACTACCTCAGACCCTGTGCTTGCTGTTGTCTCTTCCTGGAATGCTCTTTTTTTTTTTTTCTTCCAGTTTTTACTTGCTTTCTTTCTCACCTCTAAGTCTTCTCAATGAAGTCTTTGTACTCCTTGTCCTGTCGTTCACATGTCTATTTATTGTTATATAACAAACCACCTTCAAAATTTGTGGCTTAAACAGCAGTGATTTATTACTTAAGACAATGCTGTAGATGGAGGGGTGATTCTTCCCCACCTTGGAGCTACTACATTCAGCTGGAAGCTCTGCTGACTCATCTTGGTTCTTTTGTACATGGCCTCTCTCTCTCCATGATGACTTTATATTCATGTGCTTTTCTCTGTGGCTCTCTCTCCAGCAGAATAGGCTAGCCTTGCTTAAATCATGGAAGTTGGCTTCCAAGTAGGAATATTCGAAAAGCACAGGCCCCAAGGTGACAAGCGTACGAAGCCTCTCTTTGTATTACCCTTGCTAATGTCCCATTGGCCAAAGCCCTCATCAGCGTGGGAGGAGATTACGCAGAGGGTGAATACCTGGCGGTGTGGTTCATACCAAACTCAACGGTCAACCTCACTCTGCCCTCTGGCTCCAAGTCATTCACATCCCTTTCTCCTGCAAAACATACTCACCGCCCCTGAAGACTCTCCAAAGTCTCCTCCCATTAGGGCCTCGAGCCTAGGCTTTGAGGTCCAGGGCCATGCTATTTAGATCACATACAAGTGTGGCGGAGGCACGTGGGTACAGTTTTCCAAGTGCCACTCTTTAAGGGTGACTCCTAAAATATAGCCACCGAGAAATGGGTCAGTAAGATCATCCTTTGCTTCTCAGCCTCTAAAGTAAAAATGCATCATGCATTCCTTTCCAGTGGTCCATAGGACTTGGTATGCTTACTTCAACTCTTTCTCTCCTTACCAAATTTAAATGCTTCCTTCTTGCTCTATTTTCAGAAAAGACATAGGGGATCTCATGTTACATTGTAGTTCTTCCCTTTGATAATTACCAGTTTCCTCTTTTCTTTCCCACTCTAGATGTTTTAGTTATCTATTACAGTATAACTGTGTATAGAGTATAAACATGCCAAAATTTAATGATTTAAATCAACAGTGCTTAATATTTCTCACTGTTTTTCGGGGTTTGCTGGGCTTTTTATTTTCTTCAAATGGCATTAGCAGAGGTCTCAATGTGTCTGAGTGCAGGTGAAAGATAGAAAGTTTCTCTTCCTTCTGGTCACCCTCTCTACCTTGGTGTGATCATCCAGGGCCTCTCCATATGGCCTCTTGCCCCAGGAGGTTAGTGCAGACTTCCTTACAGCATGACAGCTGGGTTTCAAGATTGCCCAAACAGAAGCTACCAGGTTTCTTAAGGGCTAGGCCTGGAGCTGGTGCTGCTACCTGTCCTATTAGTCAAAGCTAGTCATGAGGCAAGCTCAGAGTCAGGGAGAGGGAAAGTAGACCCACCTCCTATGGAGAGAAGTAGGATGTGAACATACAGAGAGGAGGTCGTCTTTGGGGACTGTCTACTATATTCTGTCTCCCTGGTTTTAGTTTCTCTTGAGCTCTTATTATTCTGTATTTATCTTGTTTATTATCTGGCTCCTACCTAGAATGTACACTTTAAAAAATAAGGGATTTTTGTTAATTTAATTACTGCTGCAGATGGAGTGGGTGATTCTTCCCCATCTGGGAGCTACTGCGTACAGCTGGAAGCTCTGCTGGCTCATCTTTATTCTTTTCTACGTGGCCTCTCTCTCTACCTGATGACTTTATCTTCAAGGGCTTTTCCCTGTGGCTCTCTGTCCAGCAGAATAGTCAAGGCTTGCTTAAATCATGGAAGCTGGCTTCCAAGTAGGAATATTCAAAAAGCATATTGAAATAAATGCTTATCCCTCTAGCTACTAGGATACATTTCCTGCTCTCTCCACCTGGCTGTTTTGCATCCAGATGGTACTCATGGCTAATTTGAATGCAGGGTATTAATATATGTTTATATATATTTTATTTCTCATTTGAGCCTACTTACTCTGACTGTTTCTTTGGGAGCAACTCTGGTACAGTTGGATTCTTCACTTGCTGAGTCTTTTGATCCCGAATGATGATGAAGAATTTGATGTCAACTGGACTGGCTGGCCCTGTGCTCACAATCACGCTGCTTTTGGTGTACCTTGTCCTTGTGCACTATGAAGACTGATCTTTTCATAAATCTAACAAACTGGGAAAGTGACATTTTCTCCAATGTGCGGGGATGTATCCCCAACACAGAGGAATATCCCAACACATAAGAGAAAAAGTCATATAAAGGGAGGGGCAAAAGTGGTTTTAGTTGTTTGTATGGAAAATAATATAGTAATTAATAATATAAAAATTAAAAATGATCTGCCTTTTGACCCAGCAGTCCCACTTCTGGGAATATATCCAAAGAAACTCAAAACATGAATTGAAAAGAACATAAGCACCCCTGTGTTCGTTGTAGCGTTATGGAAGCAGCCCAAGTGTCCTTTAGTAGGTGAGTAGATAAAACAACTATGGGACATTTACACCATGGAATACTACTCGGCCCTAAAAAAAGAAGAAAATTTACCCTTTGTGACAGACAGTATGGATGGATCTGGAGAACATTATGCTAAGTGAAATAAGCCAGTCAGAGAAAGATAAATACCACATGATTTCACTCATATGTAGAATCTAATGAACAAACTGAACTAACAAGCAAAACAGAGACAGATGCATAGAGAGCAGGATGACAGCTATGGAGGGGGGCAGATTGGGGTGGAGAGATTGAGCAAAAAGGAAAAATAACTCATGGACTAGACCATGGTGTGATTTCAAAGGTGAGGCAGGTATAAGGGGGGTAAATAGTAATGAAAAAATACAATAAAATTAAAGTTGACTTAAAACATAGTTTTGCATAGTCACAGCTGTAAACCAATAAATCTTGTCAAATAAAAAGGTATTAAATTTTAAAAAGTATTTTTATTTCATTTTTAAATTATATTTTATTGTTCATGTTATTATAGTTGTCCCCCTTTATCCCACTTACCCAGCAACTTCTATTCCCTTAGGCAATCCCCATACCACGGGTCATGCATATATGTTCTTTGGCTACTCTAGTCCCTATCCTATAGTTTATATCCTGTGACTATTCTGTAACTATTCGTTTGTATTTCTTAATCCCTCACCTTTTCACCCATCACCTCAACCACCCTTTCCATCTGGCAACCATCAAAATGCTCTTTGTATCTATGATTCTGTCTCTGTTCTATTTGTTGGTTTAATTTTTAAAATCAATTGTTGATAGATATGTATTTGTTACCATTTTATTGCTCATGTTTCTTATTTTCTTTTTAAAGAAGATGCTTTAACATTTCATATAATACTGGTTTAGTGGTGATGAAGTCCTTTAGGTTTTTCTTGTCTGGGAAGCTCTTTATCTGTTCTTCCATTCTAAATGATAGCTTTTTTGGGTAGAGTAATGTTGGTTGTAGGCCCTTGCTTTTCATCACTTTCAATATTTCTTGCCAATCCCTTCTGGCCTGCAAAATTTCTTTTGAGAAATCAGCTGACAGATGTATGGGAGCTCCCTTACAGGTAACTAACTACTTTCTCTTGCTGTTTTAAAGATTCTCTCTTTGTCTTTAATTATTGGCATTTTGATTATGGCGTGTCTTAATGTGGGTCTGTTTGGGTTCATCTTATTTGAGACTGTATACTGTTCCTGGACTAGTACTTCTATTTCCTTCACCACATTAGGGAAGTTCTCTGTCATTATTTTTTCAAACAGATTTCCAATTGCTTGCTCTCTCCTTCCTGCACCCCCATGATGTGAATGTTGGCATGCTTGACGTTGTTCCAGAGGCTCCTTATGCTATCCTCATTTTTTAAAATTCTTTTTTGTGTTTTTCTGATTGGTTGTTTTTTGCTTTCTTATATTCCAAATCACTCATTTGATTCTCAGCTTCATCTACTCTACTGTTGATTCTCCATAGACTGTTCTTCATTTCACTTAATGTATCCTTCACCTCTGACTGGTTCTTTTTTATGGTTTCCATGTCTTTTCTATGCTGTTGAATTTCTCTCTGAGTTCATCTCCTCTTCTCCTAAGTTCCTTGGGCATCCTTATAACCAGTGTTTCGAACTCTGTATCTAGTAGCTTGTTTGTATCCATTTTGTTTAGTTCTTTCTCTGGAGTTTTGATCTGTTCTTTAATTTGGGCCATGTTTCTTTGTCTCCACATTTTGGCAGCCTCCTTGTCTTTGTTTCTATGTATTTGGTAGAGCTGTTACAGCTCAGTAGAGTGGCCTAATGTAGTGGTGTTTTATAGGGTCCAGTGGCACAGCCTCCCCTATTATCCAAACGGGGTACTCAAGGTGTGCCCACTGTGTGGGCTGTGTACACCCTCCTCTTGTAATTGAGGCTTGGTTGCTGTTGGCACATCCAGGGTCAGACACTGGCTGTGTTCTGTCCAGGGTCACATGGCATAACCTACATGATGACCTTCAGGTGGCTGCTACTTGTGCTGGGCTTAGAGGTACCCAGGAGAGATGCAGCTGGAATCCAATGCCAGCTTCTGCTAGTGCCAGGCCTGGGACAACTTACGGTGAGAGGTACAGGACTCACTGTAGCCAATTGCTGCTTATTTGAGAGAATTTAGGAAAATGTGAAGAATGAGCTGAGAAAAGTCACTAGAAACAGCTTGGATGGGCCCAAAATTTGGGTGGAGCTCAGTCTCAGGGAATCACCAGGGCCAGGCAAATAGTGCAAGCCAGGTTGATGGAGTGTCAAATATGGTGCCTGCCTACTGGCTCTGTAGGGGGATGGCTTAGAATAGGAACAGTGGCCTCCTCTAGCACTTCTGTCTGGGAGAAAACTGACCCCTAGCACTTGCCCTGATGCCAGACAGTTTGGCTTCTTCCCATATGTCTCTGCTGCCTTTTAATCTGCTACCCCCATGCTGGAGCTCAGAAAGAGTGAGTTTGAGAAAGTCTCTGTGTAGGCCTTTTAAGAGGAACTTCCTGAGACTCCAGAGGTTTCTGTCTTCCACAGTGTCAATTCCTGCTGATATTTATGGCCAGAAATTATGGGGACTTCTCTTCCTGGTACTGGAGCCTTGGGCTGGGGGGCCTGGCATTGGAGCTGAGATACCTCTCTCCTCAGATTTCCCTCCTGATTTTTATTTACCACTCATGGGTGGGAGACCAGCCCATTCCACATCTCTGCCCCTCCTACCAGTCTCAATGTGATTTTTAAAAATTCTGTAGTTGATTTCTTCTTTAATTCTGCAGTTGGAGGACTTCCATTGAGCTCTATTTCTGATGGTTCTGAATGATGGTTGTCCTATAGCTTAGCTGTAATTTTGGTATGGTTGTGTCAGGAGGTGAGCTGTGTTTACCTACACTGCTATCTTGACTGGAAGTAAAAAAGTATTTTTAGAATATTAGAAAACCAAAGGCTGATGTAAAACTATATTTATAGACCTATGCCTTTTCTTTCTTTACTCAATTCCAGCATAATTTCTTCTCAATCCTTTTCTTGTTGTTCATGCCTTTCTTTAAGTTACAACAATTTCATATTAAAAATATATAGTTACTTTATCTCAATTTCTACCTCTAAGTCTCAGCTTTCCAATGATACTTGATTTGGAAATAAGCATCTTACGTGAGTAGATGCTTATTTTAACTATGATTTTACTTGGCCTAAATCTTCCTGGTGAAATCTTCACAGCAGGAAAATCTTCTGTTGCTTTGATATAATATTGTGTTAGAGGTAGAATTAACCATATGATATACCTGCATCATTATGCCACTGATTTCAGAAACCACATACACGAATAAGCCTAATTTATTTTTTAATAGTCACACTCAATATAGTAATTAAAGATATTAAAGTAACATGTGAAAATCATATTAATGGATGGTTTCATGAATATCTGCAGTTGAAAATTGCAAATGAATTCAGTGACTTCTACATAATGTTGTGTAGAATGAAAATAGCTATTATTTGTTTATTTGGTTTCTGTTTAAGCAAGTGAAATATCACAGCAATGGATAATTGCTGGCAGGATTTGCTGGGCGAACTTTATAAAGAGAAATATTTAACTAGCGTACTCACAGGAAATGCTGAAAAAGAAGATGGAAGTGCCCTGAAACATATCATGAGAACTTTATGAATTATTAGGAAGAAAACCACAATGTTATCACCCTTACATGTCAAGGATAATAAGCTGATAGTGTAATTTGAGAGTCTCCGTAAATCCTGGAGTATACTAAGGCAGAGTATGATCATAAAGTTGATTGCTTTTCTGAAATAAAATTAGTAGATACAGGCAATTCAATAGATACAGTATTTAGTCACTTTTTTTTTTTGCTAAATAAGTTTATATCTCTACCAATTTATTTCTAGAAAGATAATTAAAAACCTTGCTTACAATTTGAAGCAGGAGGCAAGTATCCTCCATCAGGGCAATTCCAAACAATGTTCTTTCTCCTCCCAATCTTGATTTAAGAAATCCAATCATAGGGAAATAAGGCTGGAATTTTTACTATATTTTTAACTCTTAAGTTTTGTGTGTTGAAAGCTAGCATCCCAATGAGAATTTTTGTCAAGATGGTGGTTATAAAACAAAAAAACATTTAATTCACTTTTTCTGAAGATATTTAGACAATTTTAAATGGACTGCTTTTATTTTTCTGTTGGTGAAAATGCTTCTGTAGTTCGCTGACCATTCTTTTGGCCTAAACATGCCTCATGCCTGGTGGCAAAGACCCATGGAAGTGCAGGCTCAATTACATGTTCTCTCTCAGTCACGGTTACAGTTTGAACATTTTTGGGTTAAGAAAAAGAGTGATCTCAGATTTGGGGAAGTCAGAAGAAGTGGGGAACATTGGTCCAAGAGTATGTGCTGTGGGAAATGGTCTTACCAGTCAGGGAAAGTTCAAGGAGAACACAAAGTCATCATTCACAATCATTTTTGTTATCCAATTATATATATATGGCACCCTCAAGGCACTAAGAGAGAGGAGAAAATGCCTGCCCCTCCACCCTCAAAGCTGTGAAACAACCAGAGATGAGTTGTGCCACTATTGAATAAAAATAGACTTAAGGGATTTTGTAGAAATACAGCTTTTGTTGAAAACGGTATATGATGCTTTTATCATTCTATGGCTGATTCATTTTTGCCATAGAAATATTAATTTAAGACTTATTTTATTTTCTATTTATAGATTAAATTCTTGTCATTAGAAATTTATTAAATTTGGAACACATAAAGGAAATAAGAGTAATCTTTAAAAACTAAATGTAGAGATAGCAGCTCTTAATATTTTAGTGTATTTTCTTCCAATATTTTTGAGCACACATATATTTTGCATAGTTGAGATCATAGTATTTGTATATATTTCAGTTCTTGCATTGTTTTATTAACTTTGTATCATTGACACTTTAAAAAATTTATTAACTCTATTGGGGTTACATTGATTAAAAAAATTATGTAGGTATCAAGTGTATGATTCTGTAATACATCAACTGCACTGCACTGTGTGTTCACCACCCAAAGTCAAGTCTCTTTCTGTCACCACATATTTGACCCTTTTGACTTTTTTTACCTGATCCCTCTTTATCTATGGTAATTAACATACTGCTTTCTTTGTCTATGAGTTTTTATTTGTGTGTTTGTTCATTTGTTGCTTTCAGTTTTATATCCCATATCTGAGTGAAATCATATGATCTTGACTTTACCACCTGGCTTATTTTCCTTAGAGATGTAACTGAACAAAACGGTGGTTTGGCTGCCTGCTGCAACAAAAGCCAGTCTCATGAGGCAGGTGCTGGTGTAAAGGGAGAGAGGTTTTATTTAGGTGCTATGCAACCTGGGAGAATGATGGACTCCCATGTCAAAGACCATCTCTATCTTCTTGCTCAAGCCCAGGGTTCTTATAGGGACAGGGAGAAGAGGGCTTTTTTCCCCCTAGCCATTCATCTTCCTAGTTTTTGGCATGCTCAGGGCCTGTCCATACATATTTCTAGCTTTCTGTGCACTCAGTGTAAGAACCTCCCCATGCCACCATCTTAGCCACTGTATTTTGTATTTCTACAAAATACACTCCCCAGCACTCCGACTGCTGTCTACAGTAACAGTCTGATATTCTGAAGATCCATCTACATTGTCGCAAGTGACTGTATTTTGTCTTTTCTTAAGACTTAGTGGTATTCCTTTGTGGTATATGTACCGCATTCTTTTTATTTAATCATCTATTGAACACCCTTCGGATGTTTCCATATTTTGGCCGCAGTGAATAATGCTGTAGTGAACACAGGGGTATATATAATTTAGCATCTATGTGAAATTTTGAAAATATTGACACTTTTTACATGTTTAAAGACTCTCTGTTAACACTGTTTAAAAGGTCAAGTAATTTTTCATTGAAAGATTTTTTATAACTTAGCCCTGCCTTATTATTGAATATTATATCAAATTTATATAAGTATTATTATAATATTATAAACATTATATTATATTAATGTTATAACAAGTATTTATGTGCATTTTGATAATTTTCTTAGAATTTATTTTTAGAAGTGGAAATACTAGTCAAAAATAGTAAATATTTTCAAAGTTGTTCTTGAGATATATTGTAAATTGCTTTCTGTGAAGATTATATCAATGCAAATTAACTAGTACTAATGAGATTCACCTCATCGCATCATTGACAATGGTGAATATTATCATTAATACCTGAAAAATCATGTATTTTAATTTTTTTCACTGAATATTTTATCTGTTTATCAGCCAGTTACATTTCTGTTCCGTGAAATGTTTATTATTATTCCTTTTTTTGTCCATTTGCTTATGGAGACTTTAATTTTTTTTAATGGTAAAGTATTCGGTCATACACTAAATTTAATTTTAGAGAACAACTTCGAGGAATGCATCTAGTCTGTCCACCAGTTAAACACTTCAAACAACTTTTACCATCTTTACATATATGATGGAAAAGTGCAGGTTGCAACGATTATGTCATTTTTCTTGTCAAAGTCTCCAATAGCTCTGTGGCACACAGAATAAAATTCAGGGCTCTCCAAAATACAAATGCAGTGTATCTTAATCTTTTTTTAAATGTACTATTTCCCTTTCTGCTGCTATTCTTCACCTTATTCTAGACTTCTATCCCTATTAAATTTGAATCCTTATTATATTTGTAAAAATATTTCCTATTCTTCAGTTTGAACCATACAGACTCTCTCTATGCTAATAATCTGTCCTAAACTTGCATATCTAAATTCTTTAAGGTGGCTTTTTTTCTACCCCCTGTCTAAGTCTTCTCACACATCCTCCAAAGAGAGGTAATCTCTTTTCTCCATTATCTCATCATACTTGGTAAATCTGTTATAAGACTTTGCATTGGCGGTGGCAATGGTATCCCTGAACGGTGGAGAACTGGTATCAGGTGTCAGCAGGCTTACATGAAACCCTTGACTTCTGTTTCCTGTTCTTTACAGCATTTGTTCTTTCTTGGCTCTATCTTTCTTGGATTCAGTGGACAATGAGTCTATTCTCGTGACCATAGCAATTTCTCTTTTCTATTGTGTTTCTATTGATGGGGCAAAATCCCAATCCTGGCTGAATATGGTTATTTTCTTTACCTGTGTACTAGGACTACTGACCACATCTGGGAAACTTTTGCAACTACCTGGTATGGTATGGTTACCCTCTGAACTTGATGAACCCTCAAAATTTCTTACTTTCAATACTTTTTTTCTCTACTTTTCTAAACTCTCTTCACATACCACCTCCTTACTCTCTCATAGAAAATCACATTTTCTGCTCTACAAAGAAAGCTGAAGCCTAGGCCAGAACCGACTCACATTTCCATCACCAAATCTCAAACTTACCTTCATTTATAGACCCCATTCTTTCCTTTCTTTGTCCTTTTTTAATGGAAAAAGTACTTCCTCTAGTAAAAGGCATTTTATACTCTCCATTTATACTCTCCATTTATACTCTCTTAATCCCTCCTGCCTGCAGAGAAATCTTGCCATGGAACAGTGGGTCTCAAGATTAAATCTGCATCACAATCACTTGCAGGTGGTTTGTTAATATGCAGATTGCGGGGCCCACTCCCAGAGTTTTTGATTCAGTTGGTCTAGGTGGTGTCTGGGAACCTGTATTTCTAACATATACCCAGGTGATGCTGCTTTCCAGTGGCCTCACTTTGAGAATTGCTGCTAGTATTAGAGGTCTGCTGAGAAAAGAATAGGATGGATGTATGCACGCATGAACAGGCTTACTACAAGGAATTGACTCATATGATTATGGAGGCTGAGAATTCTAAGATCTGTGGTTAGCAAGCTAGAGACTCAGGAAACATTATGGTGTAGTTTTAGTCGAAAGGCCATAGCCTCGAGACCCAAGAAGAGCCATGTTTCATTTGAGTCTGAAGGTGGGAAAAAGCTGATGTCCAAGTACAGAAGCAATCAGGCAGGACAAATTGTCTCTTATTTGAAGGAGGGTCAGGCTTTCTGTTGTATTTAAGCCTTTGACTGATTGGATAAGCCTCATTCACATTATGGGGGGGGGGGGAGAATGTGCTTTACACCATCTACTGATTAAAATGTAAATATTATCCAAAAAAACACCTCCACAAAACATCCAGAATAATGTTTGACCAACTATCTGGGCATCCCATGGCCTGGCAAATTGATATATAAAATTAACCATCACACTACCCTGTAGATTATCCCACCTTTCTATTGCATTCTTTGTCCCTGACTGTCTATTAGATCTTTTCACTCACCAAAGATGCCCAATGCTTTCTACCTACATAAAGTAATACCAACCAACCCCAAAGTTCTTTACTTTAAACTCATATTATCTTTGACTGTCATCCTATACATCATACCCAAAAGCTAATAAAAGAGGTTGTCTATAATTTTTGTATATTTCATTTTGTCCTCACTGCTGAATCCACAATATAACACTGTAGTCTCTAGATCCCCAATAACACCCAAACTGGATTTGATAACGATTTCTATGTTAGTAAATGCAGTGTAGAAACATCAGTCATAATTTTGTTAATCTAGGATGACATTTTGCTTTAATAATCAAATCCTCTCTGGAACATTTCCTTCCTTTGGTTTCTGATACAACACACTGATTTTCCTCCTCACTCATCATTGTCTTTATTAGAACTTTCTCTTCTTTGTGATCCTTAAGTTTCAGTGTTCTTTAGCAGTGTCCTCTAGGCTTTCCAGTTCTTCATTACACAGAATTTCAGGGAATCTCATTTACTCTCACAGCTTCAATAACTATTTATATGCTGATTTACCTTTAAGTGTATTTCTAGCCTGAACTCACACCTATATTTTCAAGTGGATGTCAAATTCCACTTGACATCTCCACTTGAAATACTTTTGTCTGGAATCTGAATATCAGTATGTTCATAACTGAACTGATCATCTTTGCTCATTTTCTCCTTCCTCCTGTGGATTTGCTCCCACTGCATTCTTTCTTGAGTCATTAGGAACATCTAGTCTTTTTAAGTTGGAGCCTTGGGAGTTATCCATCATCCTTCTCTCTCCCTAATTTTCTATATCCAAACTGTAACAAAATCTCATATTGACGATTTTTAAATATCTCTCAAATGAATCAATTTCTCTTTATTGCCACTGCCACCATCCTGATTTAAGCCATCATCATCTTTTTACTGGCTTAGAGTAATCACTTCCTAAATTTACCTCCCTGACATGTGTCTCACTACTCTTCAGTTACTGTTCTGTTTCCAAAGCCAGAATGATCCTGTGGATATCACATTTGATCACCCTCCTCTTGTGCTTAAAACTTAAGTGGCTTCCATTTGCTTTTAGGTTAATGACCCCAAACTTTGTAACTTTAAGATAACCTTTAAGCCCTTCAAAATCTGCTTTGGAACGTAAGTCTTCTTTCATGTCCCCATCATTAAAATACTCTCTTATTACTCTAGGCCTTTGAACATGTTGTTCTCTCCTGGAAAAAGCTATCTCTCACACCCTAGACTCTTACACTACTCCTGCCCCAGCTGTACCTACATTACCTCCAGGATTTTGAATAGTTACTAAATGTTTATAAAACTCATTTGCCCAATAGGGGCATCTTATTTAATTCTGATAGGGGGATTTTCTGAGTCTTAAGCGAATAAAAAACATGTAAAATATCTCATGTAGTGCCTGGCACATAAGATGCTCACTAAATAGAAGTTATTTTCTCCCACTGGAGAAACCAAAAGATTGGCATCAATCTTTTGCATTAAATTGCTCTAAATGTCTCTATTCCTCCACAGGCCAAGCACCATGCTTTTAAACACAGTAATTATGCTATTGTCTTTTTTATCAGAATATTGACATAGTAAGTACTACAATTTCTGAATGATCCTCTGAATATTTTTGTATTATTTCTTGTACATTATTGGTTCAAATTTCTGAAATTCATGGAAATTCATTTTCACTGACCAAAACCTTTTTGGAGGCCATTAACATGTCATATATTTTTTCAGTGAAAAGGCACATTGGATAAATTTAATATATTTACCACATAAAAGGTGGTTGATTTTATTTCATATAATCTAAAAATAGGCAAATACATAGTTTTAAGGCAGATGACAGAGCTGTATGATATAAATAGCTATCATTTGAGATTTACAACTGCAGCCAAGCTATATATTATGTATGAGTCATCATTAGAAGCCTGCATTTTAAGAGAGATGTATAATATATTACTTTAGTGATTTGATATGGGGACAGGCAAGACTTAATCAAAGATTGCTACTTGTGGAAATGCTCACTTTTAGGTAAATGATGCAGAATGCCATTCATATCCATGATTCAAACCCCATAGGTACGTAAACAGAATTTTCAGAACAGAAGAAACCTTGAAATGTTCTCTAGGCTATAATAAGGAAGCACATTAAAAAGTAAAAGGCCAGTAAAGCCTAGTATTAGTCTGTGTTATGGCACAAAAAAAATGGATTGAGTAAAATCACCAATAAACAATTGGATTTTACTGAACAACTAGTACAGGTGGGTACAGGCATGGTGGACTGACAGAGAAGCATCTTTGAAAAGTAGCCATGGAACTCTAAAACTATTTGGGAAGGCTGAGACTGTTTTTTCTTGTAAAACTTCAAGAACAGTGTCATAGGTAACTTATATAAGAGAAAACCAGCAACTGAATTGTAAATGAGAAAAAAAAATCAAGTCTTAAACGGTTATATACCTGGTCATGTGATATACCACTGCATAATAATTTGACACTTAAATCTTTAGGCCACATATCAATATTCTCCATTTAGGTGAGTATAGGAATTTCTGTTCTATGTGTCATGTGAACAGGCACACTTCTCATCTCTGAATGAGCACTAGATTATCCCAGTGTGTGTAAATTATGCTCTTTTGGAATCCAGCACCAGGACACAAGGGTATCGTTCCATGCGCTGAAGTAGTAATTTACTAAATGGGACCCTCATGGGCCAAAGGAGTTTATGCAGCTTCCCAAATGCCTGCCTTAAGCAGGCAATGGTTTATGGCCTGTAGAACCTAATGAGCGCTCAATAATACTATTACATTTAGAAAAGGACACCCATATTTTTCCAGAAATTATAAGTATACGTTATACTTTAGCTCAAAGTCAGGTTATTTTTAGCCTTCTTATTCCCACTAGACCTTTTTCTCACTCTATTTTCTACTTTGCTTCTGTTATGTTGCCTAAGTAGCACTCCCTTTCCTCCAGTTAGTGATTCTATTGTATTTTAGTTAGTGTAACTGTTTCCCTAATTGGATTCATTTGAAAAAATGATTATTAAGAAAGGTGATAAACATTGAAAAGTCTGCCACTTGGTTGCATTCATTATTCTTCTAATTCATTTTCAGTAATAAGTTTTCTACTTGGTAATTAAAAAATGCTGTGTGAACTTTTGACCAAGGCTTTACTGCAGCATTAATAGAACAGTATTTTTGTGTGTAGGTACATTACTATTGCCCAGCAATGACCACTTCAGAATTATTTTGAACTTTTAAAAAAGAAAGTCTCTGTGAACTCACTCTGGAAATTTTAAAAGCAAAACTAAAAACATTAAATTTAATATTTTAGGGGACTTCTGGCCAAGATGGAGGCATAGGTGGACACACTGTGCCTCCTTGCACAACCAAAATTAAGGACGACAAGGATTTAGAAAGAAGAAAACAACCAGAACTAAGAGAAAAATTGAACTGTACAGAGGTCTGACAACCATTCATCCATTCATCTATATAATAAGAGGGGTGGAGTCAAGGCAGGAGGAAGCAGAGGTTGGAAGACCTGGGTATGCAGGCAGCTGCTGGCAGACCTTGGCTGGCAGGTGGTGGCTAGTGGACCCTTGCCGCAAGGCAGCTGGCTGACCAGGTGGTCCCACATTTGCATGCAGATAATCCAGTCAAAAAAGGGGAATAAGACAGAACTCACAACCCAGGGCCCAAGTGCCAGGAAATAAAAATTAAAAACACTGAGACCCTGCCGCCACATACAGTGTCACAACCCAGCAATCGGGCTGCCCCACCCTGGGGAACACCTAAGGCTCTGCCTCTCACTACACAACAGCAATGGCCAGACCAAAAAAAAAAAAAAAAAAGGCTCAAACAAGAGAACAGATCAAAGCCTCAGAACCAATTCATCTAAGCAACCAAGAGATAGCCACCCTATCAGATGCACAGATGCATCCTGGTGGTCAGGATGCTCACAGAATAGGTTGATTTTGGTCGCAAATTAGATGAATAAATGAAGGCTACAATAAGTGAAATGAAGGAAAAGGCACAGGGAACCAATAGTGATGGGAGGAAAACTGGGACTCAAATCAATGGAGTGGAACAGAAGGAAGAAAGAAACATCCAATCAGAAAAGAATGAAGAAACAAGAATTCAAAAAAAAAATGAGGAGAGGCTTAGGAACATCCAGGACATCTTTAAATGTTCCAACATCCAAATTATAGGGGTACCAGAAGGGGAAGAGGAAGAGCAACAAGTGGAAAACTTATTTGAACAAATAATAAAGGAGAACTTTCCCATTTTGGCAAACAAAATAGACTTTCAGGAAGTCCAGGAAGCTCAGAGAGTCCCGAAGAAGTTGGACCCAAGGAAGAACACACCAAGGCACATCATAATTACATTAGCCAAGATTAAAATGAAGGAGAGAATTCTAGAAGCAGCAAGGGGTAAAGGGACAGTCACCTACAAAGGAGTTCCCATCAGACTGTCAGCGGATTTCTCAAAAGAGACCTTCCAGGCAAGAAGGGGCTGGAAAGAAGTATTCCAAGTCATGAAAGGCAAGGACCTACATCCAAGATTGCTCTAACCAGCAAAGCTGTCATTTAGAATGGAAGGGCAGAGAAAGTGCTTCTCAGATAAGGTCAAGTTAAAGGAGTTCATCATCACCAAGCCCTTATTATATGAAATGTTAAAGGGACTTATCTAAGAAAAAGAAGATACAAAATAGGACAGTAAAAAGACAGCAAACTCACAGTCATTAACAACCGCACTAAAACAAAAGCAAACTAAGCAAACAATAGAACAGGAGCAGAACCACAGAACTGGAGAGCACATAGAGAGTTAGCAACAGGGGAGTGGGAGGAGGAGAGAGAGGGAAAAGGTACAGAGAATAAGTAGCATAGATGGTAGAGAGAAAATAGACGGGGGAGGGCAAGAATAGTGTGGGAAATGTAGAAGCTAAAGAACTTATGACATGTGGACATGAACTAAAGGGGGGAATGTGGGTGAGAGATGGTGTGCAGGGTGGAGGGGAATGATGGGGGAGAAATGGGACAACTGTAATAGCATAATCAATAAAATATAATAAAAAATTAATATTTTATGAGCAGTCAGCTAATTTTAAAAAGTATGACATTAAAATTTCCTATTGTTTTTGAGGTTTTGAATTTGATCTGCTTTTAGTTAGTAGGACAATGTTGTTCATGCAATGAATGTAAAAGGTAAGGGGCTGTGGAAGACCAGGCGGGGAGGGGGAGAGGATGTGAAGGTGGAGGTGAGCTTCAAGCCCATCCACACCACCTCGAGCTGTGGATGGGGGCTGGGTGGGGGAGGCCAGAGGAGGAGGTCAGGTGAGCTTTATTTGAAGCCAGGTTCCTAACAGGTCTTGGACTGCAGGTGGTCCATTGCCTGGGTGTTGGGGACCCCTGCTCTGGGTGGCAGCTCAGCTCCACTTTTACAATCTTCCTTTTAATATTTTTCTTACTGACATTTTCTTTAAAAACTGGTAATGTAATGCACAAAAACCATGTAAAATGAATGCAGCCAAACACCATCTGCCTGCCTATAATGTCTTGACAAGGTTTTCCATGCAGTTTGCCACACTGCTGAGTTTTTAAAAAAGATTTTATTTATCTATTTTTAGAGAGAGGGGAAGGGAGGGAGAAAGAGAGGGAGAGAAATACTGATATGTAGTTGCCTTTCATAGGCTCACGGGCAACCCAGGTATGTGTGTGCCTGATAGGGAGTTGCACCAGGGACCCTCTCATCTGCAGGTGGCACTCAATCCACTGAGCCCCAGCAGCCAGTGCCACCCTGCTGATTTTAATGGAAGGGCTTACATATAGCAGCACTCTAAAAGTGTTTTCATTCACTATTTTTCTCATCAATACAGGATCTTTTATGATGAAGCTTTAGTTATACTGCATCTAACTTGTTCTAGATTCGGCACTTTTCTGCACCTGTTCTTGAGCCAATTGCTAAGTTCTTTAGTCACAGCTGAGATGTGTTACTTCCTTTTTCTATCACAGTTACATGAATAGTTGGGTCTGAATGTTGCAAGATCCTCATTCTGTTCAGTTTCAGCCCAAATATCTTTATGGGAAATATGAAAATAGTAGGCTAATTCCAGAATAAGAAATCACATTAGCTTGTAGGGCAAAATCTCAACTGGGAGTGATTTTAACCCTCAGAGGATATTTGGCAATGTCTGGAGACATTTTTGATTGTTGCAAGTAGAGTGTAGAGGTGTGTAGGATAGTGCTATTAGCATTTAGTGGATATAGGCCAGGGATTCTGCTAAACCCTCTATAGTGCAGAAGACAGTCTCCCACAACAGGTTTATGCAAAGTGCTCATGGTGCTGAGAAAGTCCATTGTAGACAGAGAACTGCAGTGGTGTAATATCAAAATTGGTGCAGAATTTTAATAATGAACACAATAAATTCAGAAGAGCAGTTTACTGAAGGTCATAAACATCATAAATATCTTTTAGAACAATAATTTGCATTTGATTAATTTAGTAACAAATTTCTCTTGATTCTATTCAAATAGTTAAAATAAATTCTGCCCTTGCATTACATTTTCTTAATTTAAAAATCATTGCTCAAATCTCATTTTGCATATCTGAAACTCAGAAAATCTCTTTAGAAAATATTGTGTTTACTGAGAACATAAAGAGTTAGTATGCACAGCTGTAAAGATTTATATATATACACACACAAAAAAGATCTATATACAATTTTTTTTCTTTCAATTTTGTAAGTGTATTTTATTAAAACAAGTTTGAGATGTCTTAAGTTTGTCAAAGCTATTGACTGTGGAATATATTAATTAAAATGCTTGAAAATCAAGCTATTTAATTTATCATTGCCAAAAGGCTGCAAGACAATGACAAACTTGTTTAGCATCCTGAAACTGTGCTACAGATACAATTTATTATCATATTTTCCCTGAAGAGCCATTATGTGACATAGTTAGGAATGCACACTATATATGGATTCATCAGGTAGTCTGTCATCTATGAGGCTAATAGGGTGAGATGTTTTGGCCAACCTGTGTTCTCCTTAGATAAGCTATTTTTCAAATGATATCTTATTTTAAATTGCCATATATAAAATGGATTGAATTTGAGTTACTTTATTGTTAAGAAAGGAGACCTGCCTTGTCTTTTGTAGCAGCTACAAGGCACCATCTCAGAAATCCAGTGTTTTGTTGAAAAGGGTTTGAAAACCACTGGCCTAGAGCAGGGATATATCAACCTTCTTTTTAATAACTGAGTTTTAGTTTTTATCACATGCAAGTCCCTATCTTGAGGGAGGAAAAAAGGATAAAACTTTTCTTGACCCCACATTTCCTGTAGTTACTGTCTCCCTTTTTTACTCCTTTTCCCAACAAAACTTCACCATATTTTACATCATTGCCTCACCTTTAATCCATTCCTAAAATTTATCTGTTCTTAGTTCTACCATTCCACAGGTACTGCTTTTGTCAAGATCACCAGCCATCTCTCTGGTCCTACACCTGATAACCACTTCACTGTTCTGTTGCTCCACTTCTCAAACAGCATTGATGTTCCCAACATCTTATTCCTTTATCAAACTTTCTCCTTGCTCTCCTTTTTCCTTACTGGCTTCTTTTAATTCTTTTCCTACTCCAAGTGTTGAAATGCTTCAGGACTAGTCTTAAGTTCTCCTATTCTTCCTTGATTGATTTTAAATACCATTGGATACATGTTGATAACTCCCATATTTTATGTCTTTAGGCCAGTCCTCTCCTCTAAGCTCCAGATCTACATGTGCAATTGTCTACTTGAAACCTCCTTCTGAACATCTCTTCTTATCTGCTGTTGCAGGAATCAGATAAGCCAACATCTTTATTCTCCATCTCCCTTCACCATCTGCACCCACCATCAGAAACCCCTATCTGTGTTTTCTCCAATTGTATGCCTCAAATCTCTAGACACCTCACAATCTCTATTGCTGTATGTTTAGCTGAGTCTCAGTCATTTCTCATTTTCAGCCTCCTAAATCATCTTTCTGTTTCTACTCTCACCATATGCTCATCCATTCTTCCAAGGCCACCAGCATGCTATTTATTTATTTTAAATTTTATTTATTTTTAATTATTTTTAAATTGTTCAATTACAGTTGACATACATAATTATGTTAGTTTCAGGTGCACACCCCAGTGATTTGACATTATATAACTTACTAAGTAATCATATCAATAAATCTCATGCCCATCTGACACCATACAGAGTTATTAGAATATTATTGACTATATGCTGTACTATGACTATTCTTTAACAACTAATTTGCACTTCTTAACCCCTTCACATTTTTGCCCATTCTGCCAAACCCCCTTCAGCCTGGCAACTATCAAAATGCTCTCTGTATCTATGAGTCTGTTTCTGCTCTGCTTGTTCATTTATTTTGTTTTTGTTTTTAAACTCAATTATTGACAGATGTGTATTTATTGCCATTTTATTATTTATATTTTTGGTCTTCTTCTTCTACTTAAAGGAGACCTTAAACATTTTATATACTACTGTCTTGGTGTTGATGAACTCCTTTAGCTTACTTTGTCTGGGAAGTTCTTTATCTGTCCTTCCATTCTAAATGATAGCTTTGCTGGCTAGAGTAATCTTGGTTGCAGATCCTTGCTTTCATCCCTTTCAATCTTCCTTGCCAGTTCTTTCTGGCCTGCAAAATTTCTGTTGAGAAATCAGCTGACAATCATATGGGAGCTCCCTTGTAGGTAACTACCTGCTTTTCTCCTGTTGCTTTTAGAATTCTCTCTTTGTTTTTAACCTTTAGCATTTTAATTATGATGTGTCTTCATGTGAGCCTCTTTGGATTCATCTTATTTGGGACTTTTTGTACCTCCTGAATTTGCTTCTCTATTGCTTTTACTGGATTAGGGAAGTACTCTATCATTACTTTTTAAAATAGATTTTCAAATTCTTGTTCTCTTTCTTCTCATTCTGGCAACTCCATGATGCAAATGTGGTATGCTTGAAGTTGTCCTAGAGGCTCCTTACACTATCCTCATTCTTTTGGATTCTTTTTTTTTTTTTCCTCTTTTGATTGGGTGTTTTTTGCTTCCTTATATTCCAAATTGCTGACTGGATTCTCAGCTTCATTTGCTTTACTGTTGATTCCTTGTAAATTGTCCTTCATTTCAGTTAGTGCATTTTTAATTTCTGATTGGTCCTTTTTTATGCTGATGATGTTCTGTATAAGTTCATTGAATATCCTTATAACCAGTGTTTTGAACTCTGCATCTAGTAGCTTGGTTGTCTCCATTTTGTTTAGTTTTTTTTTTTTTTTCTGGAGTTTTGATCTGTTCTTTCAGCTGGGCTACGTTTCTTTGTATCCTCCTTTTTGGCAGCCCCTCTTTGTTTGTTTCTATGGTTTAGGCAGAGCTGCTATGTTTCCCAGGCTTGGTAGAGTGGCCTAATGTAATAGGTGGTCTGTAGGGTCAAGGGGCACAGCCTTTTTGATCCTTCAGGCTGAGGACTCGATTTGCATCCACCCTCTACCATGTGGGCTGTGTGCACTCTCCTCTTGTAATTGAGCCTTGATTTCTGTTGACACATCAATGGGAGGGATTTACCCCCAGGCTGATCAGCTACAAGGAATGGCTATGACCACCAACCACTGACCTCTGACTACTGAGGAGGATCAACTGTGCAGAGGCCCACCCCATGGAGCAGGACTTGATTCAGTGGGGTTCTGGCTGTGCCAAGTCCTCCCTTTGAGTGTGTTGCTTGTAGAAGTGGCTGGGTGGTGCTTCAATGTCATCTGAAGCTGTCTACTGTGGGTGATGGCTCTGGGCCCTCCCAGGAGGTGCAGGCCAAGATTGGCTGCTGCCTGTGTTCTGCCCAGGGCCAGCTGGCCTGAGTTACAAAGTGATCTGGAGATGGCTTTTACTTGTGCTGGGCTTGTAGGTGCCCAGTCATGGCCACCTTTTGAAGTAAGGCTGGATGCTACTAGTGTTACACTTGTGGCTACTTAATGAGAGGTAAAAGGCTTGCATAGGCCAAATACTGCTTGTTTGAGAGATTTTAGGAAAATCTGAAGCATGACCTGAGACAGGCCATTTTTATGGAAAAGCACTGGAAACAGTTTGGTTAGGCCTGCAAGTTGTGGGGTGGGGCCTTACGGAATCACCAGGGTGGGTCAAACAGTGTGACCTAGGTTGATAAAGACTCAGTTATTGCACCTGTCTGCCAGCTCTGTTTGGGGAGGGCTCAGAATAAGAACAATGGTCTCTATAGCAGTTCTCTCTGGGAGAAGGCCGCCCCTCCAGTTCTTGCCCTTATGCCAGACACTTCAGTTCCTTCTTGTTGTCTCTGGTGCCTTTCAGGCTGCTACCGCAGTGCTGATGGAGCTCACAGGAAGTGAGTTCAAGAAAGTTCATGTGGGCCCTTTAAGAGGAAGTGCCTGGGACTCTAGAAGCCCTTTGTCTTGCTCAGCCTCAATCTCTGCTGTTTTTTATAGCCAGAAGTTATAGGGACTTCTCTTTCTGCCACTGGAACCCTAGTTTGGGGACCTGGTCTGGGGCTGGGACCCCTCAGTCCATGGGGAGGACCTCTGCAGCTAAGATAATCCTACCAATTTTTATCTGCCACATGTGGGTGTGGGACCAGCCTGTTTTGCATCTTGCCCCTCCTACTAGTGTTTATTTGGCTTTTTAAATAATGCCTTAGTTGTAGGACTTCCATTCAGCCAGATTTCAGGCAGTTCTGAATGATGGTTGAGCTATAGTTTAGTTGGAGTTTTGACGTGGTTGTGGGAGGATGGTAGTACCGCGCTTACCTATACCACCATCTTGTTGGAAACCCTGCCAGCATTCTATTTTAGGGAATCGAACGGGCAACCTTTCAGTTTGCAGGCCAGCACTCAGACCACTGAGCCACACCAGCCAGGGCTGCATGCTAGTTTAAGGAGCAAAGCGATTATGTATCTTTTCTGCTTAAAATTCTTACATAGATTCTGATTCCACATAGAATAAAATCCAAACTCCACACTATGCTATGGGTCTGTCTGCTTTTCCAGTTTCAGTTTCTGCCACTTCAACTTCTCTCTCACTAATGTTCTAAATGCACTAACAGGGAGCATCCAAAATAGTACAAATTCTTTTTTTTTTTAATCTTTAGGGCTTTTTCACTTAGTGCCCCTGAGTTCTCATTTCTGGCTCCTTTTATGCCTAGTTCCTTTTCATCCTTCAGGTCTCATCTTAAAATACTTTCCTAATTAGTAAGTATTCACTTCTTATTATTTTTAATATTATTTATATACCTGGTCATTGTCTGACTTACTAGAATTTAGTTTTTATAAGGACAGAAAATGTGTCTTTCTTCCTTGGTAGGAAGCTCATAGGCTTTTAGCACATATTTGGTGAGTACATCAGCAAGTTATTATGCTAAGTGCTCCTCAGACTATAGAGAAGGGTTTAAAGCAATAGGCATGTATACATACCTTGACCTATATTTCTTGACTTTACAAAGGGATAGATGACAAACTAGGGGGATATGACAGTGGTATCTAATGTTTGAAAAAACATAAAAAATAGAATTAGACCTGGGCTTGGCATCTGGAAAAGAACCGAGAGTATGTGTGGAAGTTAAATTTAGAATAAACAATGGATTAATAGGTGCTTGGGAGGTGGCAAGCTCTGCCTCACTGAAGATATTCGACTAGAGCTGGGTGGCAACCTGTCCAGTATGTGGTGGCAGGATTTCCTGCTTTACTTTGGAACTTGATCTAGGAGCTCTAGGGGCCTTCCTTATCCGACTGAGATGCTGGGATTTTGTGATTACAGCGCAGTTATTATCTGTATCTTCCAGCATTAATCTATCATTGAGATTCTATGGGTTGTTCTTCTTCAAGTCACACCTTAATGGACATCCTCTCAAAACTCACTGTGGTCTCAGAAATAATGCATAAATTAAAGAATATATTTTGGGAGAAAAACAATAAGGAAGGATTAGAGAGAAAATATCTTCTTGATGGCTTAATATTTTAATAAACATATATAAAAAACAAATCAATGTGTGCCTTAGGTATTATTTTCAAGGACTTTTCTTAAACTTATATAGAACAGAATCAATAGGAACATACCTTCATTTGTCCAATATCCTTAAATGTTATTGTCATGAAGGATGCTCAGCATCACTAGCCATCAGAGAGATGCAAATTAAAACCACAATGAGATACCACTTCACACTGGTGAGAATGGCCATCATAACCAAATTGACAAACAACAAGTGCTGGTGAGGTTGTGGAGAAAAGGGAACCATAGTACACTATTAGTGGGAATGCAGACTGGTGCTGCCACTATGGAAAACAGTGTGGAATTCCCTCAAAAATCTAAAAATGCAACTGCCTTTTGACCCAGTAATTCCACTGCTGGGATTATACCCTAAGAATCCTGAAACATCAATTCAAAAGAACCTATGCACCCCAATGTTCATAGCACAATTTATAATAGCCAAGTGCTGGAAACAACTTAGGTGCCCATCAGTAAATGAGTGGATCAAAAAACTATGGTACATTTGCACAATGGAATACTAGGTAGCAGAAATGAAGAAGGAGCTCCTACCCTTTGCAGCAGCATGAATGGAACTGGAAAGCATTACATTAAGTGAAATAAGCCAGGTGGTGGAAGACAAATATCATATGATCTTATCTATAAGTGGAACCTAATCAACAAAACAAACAAGCAAGCAAAATATAATCAGAGACATTGAACTAAAGAAAAAACAGTAGCCAGAGATGAGTGGGGAGGGGATAATGGATGGGAAAAAAAGGGAAGGCTCATCAAAGAATAGGGATAAAGGACACATGGACAAAGCCAAAGGGGGTTAGGATTGAGCATGTGAGGTGGTTAGTTGGGCAAGGGGTAGCAGTGGGGGGAAAATGGAGACAACTGTACTTGAACAACAATAAAAAATACATAAAAAATAAAAATAAAAATCAATTACAAAAAAGTTTACTGTCATGGCAGTAACTGGGATAGGAAGTCAGTTTTGAAACAACTTCACATACTACATGTTGAACTTTATTTTTTAACAGCATCATAAACCTGCCACTGTATTCTTTAATATTTCCTATGGAATTTTTTTATTTATCTTCTTCAGTTATTGGCTAATGTGTTGATATAAAAAATAAGGAGTAGTAATGGCCTAGAATTCTTGAAACATTACTTGACTTCTGGAAATCATAAAATATTTATGCCAGGTTTTATCATTGAACACAATATTAGAAGAAGTTCAAAGTCCCTATGCAACTGAAAAAAGGTCACATCTCCAAATGTTGTTTATATTTTCTCATCAACAATTCTCACAAAATTTTTCATTTTGTTATGTGACAGTATATGATTTTACAAAGACAAGTACAAGAAAACCTGCATTTAGTTATCTGGCATTTAAAAACTGTGTGATTTCTCATTGGGGTCATTTTTCAGAGGGTATAATATATATATAGAATTCAAATAACATAGAATTACATGTTAACTGGCTCTTATGGATGTGATTTGCCCATATTTTTAATGTTACTTTGACCATTTTTTACTTGATCATATATAGACCCCATCAAAAATCCAATGCCCAATATTATTGATTTTTAACATTTTTTCATCTTATGGCCCACATAAACTAATTACTAAAATTCTGCAGCACACCAAAAATAATTTTTTGCCCACCCAACAAAAATAGTTATAATTTTGATTGATTTACCAAAAATAATACTAGTAATTACCTACCCTTTTTCCCCCCAAAGTGACTTTTTAAGAAATCAGGTGCTTATACTTGTATGAAAGGATTTCTAGTACCAAGAATTAAGCAATCAGACACAACCTCATTATGTGACATGACCAATAAGATTCAAATCTATTATATGACCTATATATTTAAGGTTCAAGAAAGGGCATTCACACCAGATGGCTGTTGTTGTTTTGGGTGTTGTCATTTTTTCATTTGACAATCTAAGGAAGAAGAGGTCAGTGATCCCTAACTAAATAGTTAGGTATTGCATGTTTTAAAAATTCTTGTAGCACATTGGTTGAAAATTGCTGCCCTAGGTAATCTCTCTTTTTCTTTATAATTTTCTTTATGTTATCCATTTATAGTTTTACTTTTATTTTTTGCCTTCCTAGTTTTCCAAGGGCAATGGTATTAAGAAATATTTGGACTTCTGGCCAAAATGGAGGGGTAGGTGGACACACTGTGCCTCCTCTCACAACCAAGATTAAGGACAACAAAAATTTAGAACCAAAAAACCCCAACCAGAACAGATAGAAAATTGAGTTATATGGAAGTCTGATGACTATTCACCCAGACTGGTAAGAGGGGCGGAGTTGGCGGCCAGCGGAGAGGGGTCTCGGCAGGAAAAAGCAGTGGCTAGTTGTCCCGGGCACACAGGAGGCGGTTGGCACACCCCAGGTGCACAGTTGGCGGTTACTGAGCACTGCGAGGCAACAAGCAGACCAAGTGAGGCGCACAAGGTGGCTGACCACGGTCACATATTTGTGCGCAGATAAACCAGGGGAAAACAGGCAGCAAGACAGACTGCGCAATGCAGGGCCCCAGCGCTGGGAAATAAAGCCTAAAAGCATGGATTGAAAACACTTGTGAGGGTTGAGGTGCCAGGAGAGAATCCCAGCCTCACAGGAGACTTCATTAGAGACCCACAGGTTCCTAGAATGTACACAAGCCCACCCACTTGGAAATCAGCACCAGACAGGCCCAATTTGCTTGGGGAAAGTGGCGGAAGGGGCTGGAATCTGAGGGAGAGCAGAGCAAGCACCATTGTTCCCTCTAGGACCCTGCCCCCACATCCAGCATCACAACCCAGTGACTGGGCTGCCCCACCCTGGTGAACACCTAAGGCTCTGCCCCTCACTATGTAACAGCCGTGGCCAGACCCCCCCCCAAAAAAAACTGCCCCCAAAACAAAAAATGGCCCAAATGGGAAAACAGTTCAAAGCCCCAGAGCTAATTCATCTAAGCCACCAAGAGATAGCCAACCTATCAGATGCACAATTCAAAGCACTGGTAGCCAATCTGTCAGATGCACAGTTCAAAGCACTGGTGATTAGGAAGCTCAGAATAGGTTGATTGTGGTTGCAAATTAGATAAACAAATGAAGGCTACAATAAGTGAAATGAAGAAAAATGCACAGGGAACCAATAGTGATGGGAGGAAAACTGGGACTCAAATCCATGGAGTGGACCAGAAGGGAGAAAGAAACAAGAATTCAAACAAATGAGAGGATTAGGAACCTCCAGGACATCTTTAAACATCCCAACATCCGAATTATAGGGGTACCAGAAGGGGAAGAGGAAGAGCAACAAGTGGAAAACTTATTTGGACAAATAATAAAGGAGAACTTTCCCAATGTGGCAAATGAAATAGATTTCCAGGAAGTCCAAGAAGCTCAGAGAGTCCCAAAGAAGGTGGACTCAAGGAGGAACACACCAAGGCACATCATAATTACATTAGCCAAGATTAAAAAGGAGAGAATTCTAGAAGCAGCAAGGGGTAAAGGGACAGTTACCTACAAAGGAGTTCCCATCAGACTGTCAGCTGATTTCTCAAAAGAGACCTTCCAGGCAAGAAGGGGCTGGAAAGAAGTATTCTAAGTCATGAAAGTCAAGGACCTACACCCAAGATTGCTCTATCCAGCAAAGCTGTCATTTAGGATAGAAGGGAAGATAAAGTGCTTCTCAGATAAGGTCAAGTTAAAGGAGTTCATCATCACCAAGCCCTTATTATATGAAATGTTAAAGGGACTTATCTAAGAAAAAGAAGATAAAAAATATGAGCAGTAAAAAGACAGCAAACTCACAGGTATTAACAACCACACCTAAAACAAAAGCAAACTATGCAAACAGCTAGAACAGGAGCAGAAACACAGAAATGGAGATCACATGGAGGGTTAGCAACAGGGGAGTGGGAGGAGGAGAGAGGGGGAAAGGTACAGAGAATAAGTAGCATAGACGATGGGTAGAAAATAGACAGGGGGAGGGCAAGAATAGTGTGGGAAATGTAGAAGCTAAAGAACTTATGACACATGGACATGAACTAAAGCGGGGAATGTGGGTGGGAGGGTGTGTGCAGGGTGGAGGGGAATGATGGGGGAGAAATGGGAAAACTGTAATAGCATAATCAATAAAATATAATTAAAAAAGAAATATTTGTTAAAACTTGCCCTTTGGAGGATATTATATAATAGCTTCCACTTCTTCACCCTGAAGAACTTGGCGTTAGTGCTATAATTTACTTTCTGTTACTGTATCTGTTGCAGGTAGAAGTTAGTTTTGTTGATATTTATAAATTCTCTTTTTGCCCTCTTTCCACTGTTTTCTAAACTTGTTGTCTTCATCTTCTTTATTTTCTACTGTAGCATTTTAAATGTATCTTGTAAATTTTTTCCATCATAGTTTTTACCATGAAGTCCTATATTAATATTTTACTGGTGCGCCAAGAAATTGCCATAAATTTAGGGGCACAAACCAACACAAATTTATTCTCTTACAGTTCTGGAAGTCAGAAGTCCAAAATAGTTCTCAATGAGTAAAAGTCAAGGGGTTGTCAGGGCTGCATTCCTTTATGGAGGCTCTTGGGAAGAATGCATTTCCTTGCCTCTTCCAGCCATCTGCATTCCTTGTGTCCTGGCCCCTTTCCTCCATCTTCAAAGCCAGTGACTATGATCAAGACTTTATCGCATTGAATCATTTGAAATGACTCACTTGCCTTCCTCTTCAACTTTTGAGGTCTTTGTAATTATACTGGACCCCTGTGGATAATCTAGGATAATCTATCTCAAGGTCAGCTGATTAACAACCTCAATTTTTTTTTCTGCACCCTTAATTCCCCTTTGCCTATAACAGATGATGTATTCACAGGTTCTAGGGAATAGGATGTGGACAACTTTGGGGGCCATTATTATGCCTACCATGAACACCTACTTCTCTTTCCTTTTATAGTTGCAACCACTTCCTACTCAATAGGAAGAACCTTTCTTATGTTACTTGGTCTCACTCCTGTGTTTTCCACATTGTCCCTTTCTTCCTGGTCCCTGCTGGTGCTGAATGAGTATATAAAAATAGAATATATCTGTGTCTTGGTTTTATGCATTTAAGCATCTTTAAATCACAGTTAAATTGAGTTCATTTCTAAGTAAAAGAAAAAATAGGGGACAATGAGGGGAAGGGTTTTCAGGAACTACTATAAAGGTTACACATGGAAAAAACCAAGGGAGTGGGTGGAAGCAAGGTGGGGAGGAGTGGTGGAGGAAAATGCAGACAACTATAATTGAACAACAATAAAATAATTTAATAAAGGATAAGGAAATATTAAAAAAATAGGTAAAGATTGCTGCTTATCTTTTTCTTCCCTTTTAAAATTATTTGTATTGAACCTGTGTTCTTCCTTTCTTTTTTCATAATGTCTAACTAATTTTATAGTACTAGAGACAAAAGAATAATGTAAAAGCTAGAACCACTCTGAAAGAACCTTTTAGTTATTTGTCATTTTATTTTTTGTCCCACTTTTTTTCTTGTTTTTGTGATTTTCTATAAATTGTATAAATGATTTATACTTACTCCCTTGTGATTTTAGCATTGATATGAACTTATATAATTATACTTCTGTTAGTCTTTCTGTGCTTTAAAATGTTGATTTTATTTTTTTCTATATAAAGTAGGTATTTTTATATATAAAGTAGGTATTTAATCCTATCAACATTTTTTTGAGGAAAAAACTTTTGTTTTGAAAGAAAACTGATGGTCTTTAGTTGTAGGGGACGGGTTTGTTTTAGTCTGGCAAATGTGACTCAGCTCTGTATGGAAAACCTACAGAAGCAAAGTGGTGGGCAGGAGTCAGACCTTCAAACTGAGTTTTCCTGTGGGAATTAGGCCTAGAAAATGCATACAGACTGTTATGGCTTGCTCTTGCTAAAACTCCATCACCCTGGTCTGAAATAACAAATGTGTATTGTCTATCTTCAAGGTAATTTCCAAAGCCTGTGTGAATTTTCCCAAGGACAGAGCTAATCAGCTTGCCGCCTTTCCCCTTTGCATGTTATTTTCATTTCCTTGATTGTACCTAAAATGTAGACAATAATATCCTATGTAATAGATAATAAATCTTTCCCTGATGTAAGACCCTAGAGAAACAATAAAAGCCCGTCTAGGCAAGGGTCGGGCGCTCTCCTCTTGAGAGTGGCTGAGGCACTCCAGAGGTGCCCTCCCTTTGAGAGAGTAGCCGTGCCGGTCCCTTTTTCTCCATAGGATTGTTGTCACCTGTGGATTTGTTCCCATCTTCAGTGACAACAGGTGGACTCTGCTGGCCAGAGTCCACCACATTTAGTAATTAAGACTGTGTAGTTACCAAGTTCTCTTATTTTCCAACATGTTAGGTATTTCTATAGATGATACGCTTGTTGCATGCTATTTGCTAACACCTGATTTCTTTTAGACACAAAGGAGACAAGTGGCATAGGCCTAACCATATCCATATTCATCCAAACATATTTGAGATGTTGCTCTTTCTTAACATAGGGAGAATGGTATAATTTATGACTCCTCTGAAATAAATGAAGATCAAGTCTATGTGGCATTTTGAACCACGATCAGCAACAAGAATGCTGGGAATTCTTGGAAAGGAAGTGATTTTCTTACCATCTAAATTTACATCAGAGGAAAGAGAGTCACATGTTTCTAGACTAGTTCCATTCATTGAGTTCTACCTGTTCTGAGTAAAGCCGTCCTTTATGCAGTCGATGAAGCAAACGCAAGGCACTGCAGTTTCTGAGTTCAGTACAAACGATTTCCCATTGTAAGGGATCCCTGTCTTTGAATAGCTTCTCTACTCACTGAAATTATGAGAAAACGACACACTGCTTTTTTCAGTTATAGAATACATTGCCTTTAAGACCAGCATATATTAGCACTGCTGACTCTTCAGGCTGAACTCTTGTTAGGGTCAAATCAAGGAAGCGATATGCATACGTGCACATGCTAAGATGAAACTGAGACAAGTAGGTTAGTTTTCTGTTCTCTGTGCACAAGCCCAGGCTTAGGGCTTTCCGTAAATCAAATAGAAATATTTGTCTTTTTATCGTGGCCTTTTAACTTGTTCTGAGTAAATTCTATGAACCTAATAAAAAATTAAAAATCACTTTCCAGCTAACCTCTGAGTGATAATATTGTATAAGGATCACTGTAAAGAAAGGAAAGAGTTTGATACAGTAAACACTGAGGCTTTACCTGGGAGTGCCAAAAAGATACCATTAGTTGGTAATTTGCAACTGGTTTTTATGGCAAACATTTCAGGGTCTAGAGGAAATGTGAGCAACAGTATCCATTTTTAGTTCCTGATACTTTTATGGCAGGCTGACAAGAGCTGGAAGGTTCAGACATTTATCTTGAAATAATGAGAGAAGTTTCTCCTTTCTGAATTAGTTAGAAAGTTGGTACTTAAACTGCCCCCAGGCATGGACTGTGAATCCAAGTATATCCACACCAAGCCATCTTTCATTTAAGTGTGTTTAATAAATCATCTTCCTAACTGGAGCTGGGGGATAAAAGTTCATGCCTCTGGCACAGTTGAAAAGGAGAAAAAGATCAGGAGCATGGAAGTTTAAGAAATGTAATTCTATTTTCAAATTGGGTTTTCTGACGTGCAAGGAAAAATACTATTTAAAAAACATTCCTACTTTGATGAAAGCAGCTACTCCTGGATGGTTCAAAATAATAAAATTTGAAAGGTTGGAGATGGCCCAGCTTTTGTCCAGGGTTCAGTGAATTTACTGGAGTAAATGCTAGACTGAAGCTGTATGAGGAGAGAGTTAGGTGACCATTGATTATTGAATGAATTAAAAAAGAGTAAAAATTGGATTTCCTTAGGTCACAGGTGAGTTATTGGATATATAAGGACATATGTTTTGGTACCATTGCTAGGAAGATTGCACATGGCTTTTTTTGCCATCAGACTTGTGGGTTCTCTCTGGTCCAAAATTGAATGGGGACCCGATGAAAATGTTTATAAGGTTATATAGTAAATAGGTTTATAACCATTTCATAGAAGTAGTGTGATTTGTTTTGAGGGAAAATTTTGATAGCTTCATGTATTCATTCAGTAAATAAATGTTTGTTGAAAGCCTACTACATGCCAGGCAGTGGCTAGTACTCTAGCCTTAAACATTGTCCCTCTGCTTTTGGAGATGCAGACATGTAAACAGTTAAATATCTATATAGAGTGAGTGCTAATGGACTAAGAACAATGCATCACAGAAGCATTTAAGAATAAAATCCAGATAAAGGGGTTAGGAAAAACTTTCTAGAGGAAGGAACGTCTTTTTTGAACCTTAATTTAAAATAAGAGAGAGCCAGAAGAAGGGACAGAAAGTGTTCCAGGCAGGAGAGCTTGATGAGATTTAGGAACTGAAGGCACTTTAGAAGCACTTCGGAATGAAGAATGGGAACAGCTGAAGCTTACATGGTGAGCAGAGATAAAATACCATATGATCTCACCTATAAGTAGAACCTAAACAACAAAACAGACAAGCAAGCAAATATAACCAGAAACATGAAAATAAAGAATAAACTGACAGTAACCAGAGGGGAGGGGAGAGAAGGATAACAGGGCAAAGAAGGTGAAGGGTCATCAAGGAACATGTATAAAGGACCCATGGACAAAATCAATGGTGGGGAGAGCATTCAGTGCGGGAGGTAGGGGTGGGTAGGGCTGGGGTGAGTAATGGGGGAGGAGGAAATGGGGACAACTGTAACTGAACAAGAACAAAACAAAAAGAAGGGCTTTAAAAGCCAGGGCAAGAAGTTGATAATTTATTCCTAGAGCTTATCATATGATATAGCATGATGGGAAGTCATTGAAACATTTAAGCAAAGGAAATACAAGATCACACTTGTGCCTTAGGACACTTGTATTGATTGTAGTGTGAAAAACAGATGTAGAGAACTTGAGAATGGAGATAGGCTGATTGCAAGAGCCTAGTGAGAGGCAATCATGACTTAAAGCAGAGAGGGAGCCAGGAGATGGAGGGAATTGGGCTGATTCAGAAGACAGTTACGAGAAAGAATGGCCAGATATTGGTGATTACTTGGACAAGAAGTACATAAAAGACCAAAGAGTTCATGGTTTAGTCCCAGGCATGTTAAGTTTTAGGTACCTGTGAGATAGTGGAAATACTGTCTGGGACACAGTTAAATATTCAAAAAGCTAAGAAAAAAGATCTGAATGAAAGATATTTGAGAGCCATAAACCTAAGAGTGGAAACCATGGAAATTAATTCAGTTGCTTAGGGTGAACATGTAGAATCTTATAGCAGGTCTGAGACAGTGATTTTTAACAAATGAACAGAGGAAGACGAATTGGCCAGGGAGACTGGGAATGGGTGAACAGACTGGTAAGAGAGGTATAGCAAGAGTGTGTGGTGTGAAGGAAGCTAAGGGAAGACAATGTTTCACAAAAGAAATGCTCAGCAGAGGCCATGTTGTGGTGAGCTGAAGACGGGACTTAGCACTAAGGTGGTTGTCAGTTCCTTGGAGAGAGCCCTTTTCTTGGAGTGGTGAGAACATATGGATGGGGAGCATGTGCAGTAAGAGAGCAAGAGTATGCACAGTGCTTTAGGGAAGTTGAGTGTGAGGAGAGTAAAACAATGGGATGATGCCAGATAGGTAAGGGTTGTAGGAAAAAGCATATGTGCTTTTTTTTTTCTGTTTTGTTTGTTTTAGTGAATGAGACCAGAATAGGTTCAAATGCAGATGAGAAGAGTTTGAAGATGAAGATGGGTGGGAGTAGGGTAGGATAATTGAAAGAAAAAAAGATCCCAAGAGCACTGAACTGGGCTGGGGTGGGACTGAATTCAGGCAAGAGAAAGTTCCTAGGTTGGCTGACAGTGCTGGGGGAGGCGGGGGGAAGTGGAACTTTGAGGAGCTTGAAAAATGAGATGGTAGTTGTGGGAAATAGAAGAAAGCTAAAAATGCAGATAAATTGCCAAACAGCATGGGGAACTCAGTAGAAGCTGAATGCCATGAAACTATAGTGGCACCAATATGATTTTGATTTTTTTTCTCCAGCAGTGCCCAAGACCTGAGCTTAGGCAAGTGAAATGCAATGGAACAAAATTAATGTGACATTTGTAAGCAAGTAGCTGGAGTAATGGACTGCACACTTGTCTCCAAACGTTTTTGTTCTCATGTTTTAAAAAATTTTTGAAAAACTGGCTCTCATACATGTTAACATTGAAATCTAAAAGTGTAGGACAAGTTTAAATATCGTAAAATCAAAGAGTTGCAAAGGATGTGTTTTATGGTGTATTTTATATAATATACATATTAAATGTATTTTTATCCAAATCTTGGAGCTGCAGATTTAGCTCATTCAATTTATAGAACATGTCCTTCAGATAATCAGGCATCATTGTTAAACTAATCAGTCAAATCAAGGTTATTTTTCATCAGAAAAGGTATGATTTTATTTTAAAATTCATATAGTCATGCATCTGCCTAGCCCTTTTCTCACCTCTGTATTCTAAGAGAGTCTAACTTATTGCTAGATGGATGATTGATTGATAAGTAAATAGGTGGGTGAGTACATGGATAAAACAAGACATCGATGAATAGATACTTGTCTTGAGCATGTCTCCTGGATGAAACAAGGTGCACCTCAACTTTTCTTTCTGAAGCTCTTTTGCTTTTAGCTTCAGGACACTTTCCCTCAGAACAGTGAACTTCTACATTTGTTCTTTTTGATGTCCCAAAGTTCATTACACCCCGGAATGATGCACCAAAGTACCAGTTAATACAGGGAAGAGTATGTGTTTCTTTTGTAAAGTGAGGAAGGGCAATTTGAAAGGTGAGCAAGTGAAGAATCATTGTTGGACATCAGGATTTGCAGGCAAGTCCACCTTAGGAATGAGTTTTTGGAAGTTTAGATCTAGAAATTTTTATGTTCTAGCTCTCCAGGACACTTTACACTCTGGAAAGTCTTTGTGCCCATACCTCAGTTTGAAGATCATTGGCGTAGCATGACAAAGCTAGGTCAGGTTAAAGAATGAAAGCAGGAGGGTATGAGAAAGCACAGGGGTCAGGAGCTTGAGAACTCCTGGTTTCAAGACCTATAATTTTAATACCTTTTGTTTAATAAGTAGTATTTTTTTTTATTTTGACATTCAGAGACTCTGCATTGGTTTTGTTTTTATTTATTAAACATTTTTATTATTGACATTATTACAGAAGTCTCCAACTTGGAAATGTTAGGGCATATTTGGGGCTTTTGTTTTTATTTGGTAGAGTGTAAAGAGAGGGTACTTTAGTGTCGAACACAGCTTGGGTTTGAATCCTAGCTCTACCCCTGCAGTTTTCTCATTTGTAAAATTGTAATAACAGTATCTACCTTGCAGGTTGTTATAAGAGTTAGAGGTAACCGGTTCTTTTAGTCAATAAATATTTACTGAATGCCTACTATGTGCCTGACGCTGTTCGAAGAGGTAATAAAAACAAAATACTTTGCACGGCATTTGGAACATAACAAAAAAATCAATCATGGCAACTGAAAAAGAGATGTGTTCAAAGGTAGGGCACAGATTGTACTTTTCTGTGTGACAAGGACAGTAATTGTTGAATCAAAACAAGAATAATTACAAAAGTTTGATGTTTATTTTTTCTGAAGCTCATAAAGCACTCAGGTCTAAGTTTACTTTTTTCCTTCATTTTTATCAAAATATAATTTTCAGCAAGTTAAAAACATGGCCATCATGAAAATATAAATGAATACTTGTCAGAAATTTTATTTGGCTCATTATTTAGTGAGAAAACCAATAAAAGGATAAAACTGATTTCAAGAGCATTTGAGGATCAAGGATGTATATAGTTCATCATGGAAGACATTAAAAAATAGAGAAATGTTGGAATGAAATTGCTTGGTTAGATATAAAATTGGTTAGTGGTCTACAGGGTAACAGAAGAGCAACCTTCAGGATTATTTTTTGGCTATGGTCTGAATATGTGTCTCCTCTCAAAATTCGTATATTGAAATCGTAATGTAAATGTGATGGTATTAGGAAGTGCGGTGTTTGGGAGGTGCTTAGGTCATGAGGATGGAGTCCTTATGAGTGGGATTATTGCTTTTATAAAAGATATCCTAAAGAGCTCCCTAGCCCTTGTACCATGTGAGGTTGCCAAGAGAACACAGCTAACTATGCACCAGGAAATGGGCTCTCACTGGACACCAAATTTGCCAGCACTTTGGTCTTGGTCTTCTCAGGCTTCAGAACTGTGAGACCTGTGAGAAATGACAAATTCCAAGACTTTCTAAAATGTGTAGATGTAGATGTGTATTATCATACACTCAAGTAGCACTCTTACACTTAGACAGGCTTTGGGTAATGCCAAGATTCTAAAAATAATGTATTATGTAGGCTAAGAGAGACAAAGAGACATTTTCACTAAGAAAAATATTAGGAAAAAGATGAAAAAAGGAGCTTATCATGATACTTTTGAGGGTTGGCCTATTAATCTCAGAAACTACTTCCCTGTGACCAATCACATGTGCTGTTCACTCCATAATGTTTAACATGGAATAATAGTAAACACATGAGTATTGTCAATTTTGTGACGTATTTGCTCAGGAATAGCTCTGCTTATTATCTCAACAACCTTGTAGTTGGAACAAACACATTATGCCTCTCATTTTAAGAATAAAAAATGTGAATTAGGAAGTGGCTCAGCAATAGGACCAGACTGTAAATCAGTGCTGCTGTCTTGAGTCTAATCTGTTTGACCTGGCAGAATGGAGGTGGCTGTAAGTGCAGTCCTCAGTTTCCAGGTGAGTTATATTCCTGACAATCATTTGTAGGTCAGTTGTTTTGAACTTCACATTGAAATCTTCCCATAGAAATAGCGTGATATATAAAGAAAGGTTTTGCCTCCAGTTCAGCCTGCCAGTGCCTTTCACTTGTGATGTGTCCATACTTCAGTGATACAGAGCCTCTCACATTAATTTCTACCAGACAATTAGTTCAGGGCTTTGATTTGGGAGGTGGGGCACATTTTCCTGTGCCCACCTGCCTTCCACCTCAGCACCAGTGCTAAGAGTGGAGAACTTGTTTGCTTTATACAGCAGATGGTAGGTCTTGTGGTAGTGGGTGCAGAGAGGCTATCACATGAGTACTTGAGGGCATTTGATGCAGAATTGTTGAAGAGAGACCTGACACAGGTGCCTGTGCAAAACAGAGATGAGATGGGGGCGGGGGGGCGAGTGTAAAGAGGGGATGCTGAAGGACTGGTGGGAGTCTGTGTGACAGAGGCAGGCAGTTCTTAAAGTGGTAGATGTCTGGCAATAGGAAGACAGCACCCCCAACCCCTCAACCTGGCACAAGTCGTGTAGCAGCTTGTTAAATATGATCCACAGAATGGATTTGCAGGTTTGATGTAGAGAAAGAAGAAAGTTACTGTTTTACTTTCTCCTGATCTAGTTTAGCTGATTCAATAAACTGGTTGCATTTGCTTAAATCTTGTTGATTTTATACTGTCACTGAGATGGAAAATTAAACAATATTGAAAAGTACAAAGAAAAATGTAAAAATTGCATACATCTCTTTCATCCAAAGATAAACATTATCAGTTTAAAGGTTTCAGCCAGAACTGGGGAAACTATTTCAAGATAGGACTCTAGAGACTATTCCAGAAAATTTTTAATAAGGGAGCCAAGGGTCCAGGCTCCAATGACTGATAATTTTAATATTCCTTCCCCATCATTTCCCCAGATTAGATACTGTTACAGACTATCCCATCTTTACTTTTTCATCTAATACATGGATTATGTAATTTTCCCCTGGACTTCCTTATTGTCTTGTCACCTTTTCTCAAATTGATGTACAAGAACTATTGAGCAGAAGAAGATTCAATGTCAAAGAGTCTGAGCTAAATGCACAAAATACCGAACAGTAAATGAACGCATGTGTTTGTTTATTAATGTCCTTGCCAACAGTAGGATTTGCCTCTTTTTTTTATATTGGCTCATCTGATAAGGGGAAAATATTTCTGTTTGTTATTTCTAATTTAATTTCTAATTAAAGTTGAGTAATTCTTCAGTGTGTTTATAGGACACATGTGTGGGTGAGAGGTATGATCAGGAGTTGAGATTTAAAACCAGAGGTACGGAGGGTGTTTTGGGTGTGTAGGTAGCCGTGGATGTTTTAAGTACTGATGGAGGCTCAGTTAATGATGACATCATTGGCAAAGGTGTGTGTGTGAGCGTGTGTGCACACGTGCTCACACAGACAATGTAAGGTAGAGAATTCCTATGTAACCAGCATAAATATAGAGTCCCTGAATCGATGGGGAATCCCATGTAGTGGCTGAACATCTGGAGTTGTCCCTGTGGGTCCCCTGCTCTCCAATATCATGTATTGATAATCCCTGGGATGGTGGGCAGGCTGGACTGGCAGAAGTTTTAACGAAAACTAAAGCATCCTTTTGTAACTACTCACTGTGGATCATACTTAATCTTAGTTTCCTCATCTGTAAAATGGGGCTAATAGCAGTGCTCATTTCATAGTGCTGTGGTGAAGACTAATTGTGAAAATACATGTTAAGTCATAAGCTCAGTGCCTAGAATATGGTAAACTCTTGATAAATATTAACTGTTGTTATACGTTTTTGTTTGTAAAACAAAGAGATGAACTAATTAATCTCTAAGGCCTTTTCCAGAGCAACAGATCCAGATGCATGATACTAAAAATGGATAGCTGTCCTTATTTGATCCATACTTTAAAGAAAAATTGAGGACACAGCAGCTTTAAAATGAGCAAAATGAGCTGTGTAGTTGCTCTCAATTTTAGCTATATCTTCAGAAAAATGAATCAGGTAGATTGTAATATATATATAACATAACCTGTAAGAAGTGGCTGTTACACAATCAAAGATGCAATCAAGCCACCAGAATAGAATTGACAACATTTAAGGTCATCTATTTAGCTAAGCTTATACTTCTACTAAAGAAGATGGAAAAATAGCTAAAAACCTTGAAAGTAAAATTTATAGAACATGAACAGTTACTGTCATTCTTTTTAGTCTCTACTGAAAATCAACAACTCTTACCCAGAAGTCAAATGTAAACATTTGCAGCAATGTTTGGAAAAAAAAAAAAAAACATAGCAAGCTTATCAAACAGATTTAGAGCTGTTGACCTGTCAATATTTAGCCCTTCAAATCCAAGTCTTTGTAAACTCAGCTCAGTACATTCAAATATTGAGCATAGTGATTTTTCTACTAGGGGAATTTCAATATCAGTTATTTATTTGATCCTGGATAACAAAATACCTGGTCTTAAAAGAAATTCCTGACAAATTTGGGATCTAGAATCCTACACTTTAAAGGAACTTAGAAATCTAAGCTTTTAAAATAATATTCTTAATGATGATTTGATCCCTGATTAAATCCTACCAAGTTATGAACAATGTTATAAGTGCTCATTGAGACTTTTGACATCCCTCTCCTTCTAGGCACTTGTGGGTATTACATGCCTCCATTTCCTTGAAATGAGAAATGGCCACAGACTTCCTTTGGTCAACGAAGTTCAAGTGGAAATGATATGAATCACTTCTAGGCAGAAGCATTTATGAGTAACTTGTGATTGGGTTCTGTTTCCTGAGATCCAAGATGGCTGCAGAGTAGCTGGAAGCTCTGTCCACTTACTCCGAGACCCAGACCAGTCTTGCAGCTAAACCACAAAGCAATTAACTAAAAAATACAGCAGAGAGCATGTGAGAGCATGTGTGAGTGTGTGTGTACATGGACTAGAATGCAGAGTGTGCATGAGTGGGCAAGAGCCTGTGTGCCTGCGGGGCACCCAGGAGCGGGTGGCCAGGGCTCTCCAGGAGGACCAACTACTGCAACTTCTGCCCAACCAGCCACTCTGACTGCATAGATCCAGAGGGGCTGTGGATGGGCTGAGGAGCTGTGGGCTCTGGGAGTGGAGAGAGATGGCCAGGGAGGTGCTGGCTGCCAAAATGGCATGGTGGGAGCAGGTCGACCTGAAGCTGAAAAATCTCTAGAGGGAGCAGGTATAGCACCCTGCCACTGCCCCGTGTTATAGTATCACTGTGGGACACTTCCCATCGCCATCCAGGAGAGATCCAGGGAGAAACTTTACCTAAAACCATCCATCTCTGACAGGTGGTAGGCAGCCCTAACTGGGAGAGACTGTGTGATTTTGGAGAAGGGGGAGTGTGTGGAGATCAGGCTTCCCAGGGCTCAGTGCTGCAGCATGGGGACCACACAGAAACTCTTTTAAAAGAGGAGCTGAGGCAAGACTTGGCAGGGACCTGGTGCTCCCATGCCTGTGCGCAGCAGCTCTGCTAAGAAGAGCTCAGAGGGATAGAGTCACACTGAAGGGACTGTGGGACCCAACCAAGAATGGCTGGTAAGCAGGGGACTGTTCAGAGTGGATAATTCAGACCTAAGCCTCCTGCGGGAGAGCAGCATGTTTGGGGACTGGATGGCCAGGAGCTGAATGCCTGAGATTTGCTGCAGCCAGCCTGGTCCCCTCAAAGACAGGTAGGCCCAACCCACCTGCCGGATTATAGGCTCTGCAGATCAGCGAGGCTAGGATCTCCATAGGGAAAAGCAGAAAAACCCCCTGAAATTGTCCTTTACCAGACACTGCAAGCTATACTCTTCCTTGGGCTCTGATCCACTAAATCCAACAGAGCAGAGAGATTAGAGACAGGTGTAACCAGGGGTGTTCAGGGCCCCGCCCAGCCTCAGTGCCTGGACAGAGCTGCTGTCTGTGCCAAGCAGGAAAGAGCTTGGCCCCTCACAGGAAATGGACAATGAATTCACCAGAAACCACACATTATTGGAAAGAATCTGGGACAAACCAGGACGAATGGCAAAGGGATGGAGAAACACTCCCACCATCTTCCCTGAAGACTGAATAGTGTCCCCCTGGGTGTAACCTAAGATTCCCCCCCTCCTGATCACACCAGAGACCTCATCTGGAGGCAGGTGGAAAAGGTAACGTCAGTCCTCTTGGGTCATTAAATGAAATACTCCTGGGTCAAGGGCTGATGGAAAGCCGGCAGGGCAGAACAGTGGCGACCAGTCAAATCTGAAGGAGACAGCCTCAGACTATGGATCACTTGTAGTCTCAGACAAGCTGCCTAGGACCAGATTTTAGGATACTGTCTGACATTACCAGGGGTAGATCCATAAAGAGAAGATAGTGGTAAACACTGGATTCTACTGAGACAAATTCCACCATGGTCTTCTTCATGATTTGCATTATTTTTGTTCCTGCATAGCTTTTTAACATCCATTTCTTTTCCTTCAAGTCTGTGCCTATTATGTCACTAGTTTTTTTTATTTTAGTTTATTCCAAATCTTGTATTTTGCTCTTCTCTTACTCCATGTTACCTTCTTCCTTCCTCTCTTTTTGTTTTAAATTGTATTTTTTTCTCTTGCTAAAACTTGTTTATAATTTGTACTATTACTATTTCTCCCCATCCAGTCTCTCAAAACCATTTTTTCTTGTCATTGTTCACTTATATTCTTTTAATTTCCCATTTTTAAAATTCCCTTATTCTCTTTACACCTTTATCAGTCTTTGCTCATTGGTTGTGGGTATGTTGGTTGTTGTTGCATTTCTTCAATTTTATTTCTAGAACTTCACTATTTTTGCATTTTAAATCTCAAATTTACTGTTCCTCTCTCCTACTCCATTTTGCATTCCTCTTGCCCTTTCTTTTTTAGTTGTTGTTTTAAATTTTACTTTTCCCCTGTCTTACTCTTGTTTTGATTCCTCACTTTTAGTATTTCTTCTCCCTTTATCCTCCCCAAAATAACTCCGTTCCCCTAGACATCTCTTTAGCTTTTATTTCTTTTTTTCTTCTTATTCCCATACCACCTATATTAATCTTAGCTTATGTGTTGTTGATATTGCTGTGGTGGATCTTTTTCTTCAATTTGGTTCCTATTTTTTCACTATATTTAAAAAATTTTTGTTTAAACCTGATACTATACACATCTTTTCTCTTTCTCCATTCTGCCTTCTTCCCTCCATTTTTTAAATTTATGATATAAACTTTATTTTCTTTCTCTTTCCCTTGTTTCTATTACCTACTCTTAATATTTCTCCCCCATCAACCATCTCAAGATCATTTTTCTTTCAGTCATCTCATATTTGTTTTTCTTTCTTATAATAGTATTAATCTCTTTACACCTTTATTAATATTTGTTCATTTGCTGTTCATAGAGTGGTTGTGGGTCAGGGTTATTTTTGCCCTCCACCCATAACCAGGGCTGGGTTTGTTTCTTGGGTTGTTTGGTTTTGATCTGTCAGCACTTGCACAACAGCACATAAGACATGGTGGGTGTTGTGACTCTCAATCAGCCACCTGGAGGGGAGGACCCACCAAGACAACCCAGAACCATCAAACACCAATTACAATCACAGAGCCCACATAAATTACATACAGGGCATCCCAAGAATATCAAGCTCAGGAAATCAAGGAGACTGCACCACAAGTCCCACAGGTCTCCTACCACAGAAGGTCACATTATGAAGACAGAGAGTCAAAGCAGATCAATCTAATATGCAGAAACAAACAAGAAGAGTTACCTAAAATGGGGAGACAAAGAAACAATCCCTAATGAAAGGAAAGGAGGAATCTTCAGAAAGGCTGCTAAACAAAATTGAGGAAAACACACTATCAGACATTGAGTTCAAACTAATGGTTATAAGGAAGCCCAAGGAGATCAGGGAGAACTATAAGAAACTCCATGGAAGCTAAAAAGAACTTACTGTGAAATACACCAGCATGGAAAGGTCATAGAAAATAGCAACAAGAGCCAGGAGGAAATGAAGAATACAATTTCTGAAATGAAGAATACATTAGAAGGGATTAGAAGAGATGAAGCAGAGGATGGAATTGGTGAACTGGAGAACAAGGTAGAAAAAATTTCACAGACAGAGCAACAAAATGAAAAAAGACTCAGAAACATTGAAGAGGGTTTAAAAGAATGGCAGGTCAACATGAAACATAATTATATTTGTATTATAGTGATACCAGAACAAGAAGAGGAGCAAGGGATAGAAAACCTTTTTGAAAAAGTAATGACAGAAAACTTCCTTAACTTGATGAGAGAAAAATTCACACAAGTCCAGGAAGCACAGAAGGTCCCAAAGAAGATGAACCCAAAGAGGCCCACTCCAAAACACATCATAATTAAAATGACAGATTTAAAGCCAAAGAGAGAACCTTAAAAGCAGCAAAGGAGAAACAGCTAGTAACACAGAAGGGAGCTCCACTAAGCTACTAGCTGATTTCTCAACAGAAACAATACAATCCAGGAGGGGATGGCCAGAAGTATTCCAAGTAATAAAAAGCAAAGGCCTTCATCCAAGACAACTACACAGCAAGGCTCTCGTTTAAAATGGAAGGTGAAAATTAGAGTTTTCCAGACAAAAAGAAGACTAAAAGAATTCATCTCCACCAAACCAGCATTACAAGATATGCTACAGGGAATGCTTTAAGAAGAGAGAGAGAGAGAGAGAGAGAGAGAGAGAGAGAGAGAGAGAGAGAGAACTGGTACAAAGGGGAAAATGGCAATGAATAAGTACCTATCAATAATAACTTTAAATCTAAATGGATTGAACACTCCAATCAAAAGATGTAGGGTAGCTGAATGAATAATTAAACATGACCCTTACATATTCTACCTCTAAGAGACCCATCTCAGAACAAAGAATGTACACAGACTGGTGAAAGATTGGAAAAAAATTTCCAAGCAAACAGACATAAAAAAAGAAAAGCCAGGGTAGCAATACTTATATCAGATAAAATAGATTTCAAAACAAAGGCCATAAAAAATGACAAAGAAGAACACTACATAATACTTAAGTGAATAATCTATCAAGAAGATGTAGTCTTTGTAAACATATATGCACCCAACATAAACTTTGTAAATATATGTGCACTCAACATAGGAGTGCCCAAATATATAAGGAAAATCTTGGAGGACTTCAAGAAAGATATTGAAAACAGACTTCTGGCCAAGATGGAGGCATAGGTGGACACACTGTGCCTCCTCATACAACTAAAATTAAGGACAGCAAAAATTTAGAAACAAAAAAACCCAGATCTGACAGACAATTGAACTGTAAGGAAGTCTGACAACCAAGGAGTTAAAAAAGAAACATTCATCCATACTGGTAGGAGGAGTGGAGATGGGCAGCTGGGGCAGAGAGGACCCAGTGGCAAAGCAGCTGCAGGAGAACCAGGGCAGGCAAGGTGGTGGCTTGCAGACCAAGTGAGGCAGTGACTGGTGGAGTGGGTGGCCCCACATTTGCGTGTGGATAAACTGGGAGGAACAATTTGGGAGTGGGACAGACCACACAACCCAGGGTTCCAGCTCAGGGATATAAAGCCTCAAAACCTCTAACTGAAAAAACCTGTGTGGGTTGTGATGATGGGCAAAACTCAGCTTCACAGGAGAGATTATTAGAGAGATCCACAGGGTCCTAGAATGTACACAAACCACCAGCCCAGGAATCAGCACCAGAAGGGCCCAATTTGCTTTTGGGAAGTGGCAGAAGTGGCTGAAAGCCATGGAGAGCTGAGCAAGCAGCATTGTTTCATCTTGGACCCTTTCCTCACATACAGTGCCATAATGCAGCAATGTGGGTTGCCCAGCCCAGGTGAATACCTAAGGCTCTGCCCCTTACTATGTAACAGGCACACAGAGACAAAAAACAATATAGCCCAAATGAAACAACAGATCAAAGCTCCAGAAAAAATACAATTAAGTGATGAAGAGCTAGCCAATCTACCAGATGCACAGTTCAAAACGCTGGTAATCAGGATGCTCACAGAAGTATGAAGAAGAGAGAGAGAGAGAGAGAGAGAGAGAGAGAGAGAGAGAGAGAGAGAGAGAGAGAGAGAGATTGGTTAAGTATGGCTGCAAAGTAGAAGAAAGAGTGAAGGCTATGAAAAGTAAATTAAAGGAAATGTACAGGGAACCAACAGTGATGGGAAGGAAACTGGGACTCAAATCAATGGTTTGGAGCAGAAGGAAAGAAATAAACATTAAACCAGGATAGAATGAAGAAACAAGAATTTTAAAAAAATGAAGAGAGGCTTAGAACTTCCAGGATAACTTTAAATGTTCCAACATCTGAATCATAGGGATGCCAGAAGGAGAAGAGAAAGAACAAGAAATTGAAAATTTATTTGAAAAAATAGGAAGTTCCCTAATCTGAGAAAAAATAGGAAGTTCCCTAAGCTGACAGAGTCCCAAAGAAGTTGGACACAAGGAAGCACACAGCAAGGCACATCATAATTGCATAATCCAAGATTAAAGATAAGGAGAAAATCTTAAAAGCAGCAAGAGAAAAGGAGTCAGTTACCTACAAAGGAGTTCCATAAGATGATCAGCTGATTTCTCCAAAGAAACCTTGCAGGCAAGAAGGGACTGGAAAGAAGTATTCAAAGTCATGAAAGGCAAGGACCTACATCCAAGATTATCCAGCGAAGTTATCATTTAGAATGGAAGGGCAGATAAAATGCTTCTCAGATAAGGTCAAGTTAAAGGAGTTCATCATCACCAAGCCCTTATTATATAAAATGTCAAAGAGACTTACATAAGAAGAACAAGATAAAAACTATGAACAGTAAAACAACAACAAACTCTCAACAACTGAACCTTAAAAAACAAACAAACTAAGTAAACAACTTGAATGGGAACAGAATCACAGAAATGGAGATCACATGGAAGGTTATTAGTAGGGAGGGGGTGGGGGAGGATGGGGGAAAGGTTCAGGGAATTAGAAGCATAAATAGTAGGTACAAAATAGATAGGGGGAGTTTAAGAATAGTATAGGATATGGAGAATCCAAAGAACTCATATGTATGACCTGTAGACATGAACTAAGGGCGGGGACAGAAGCTGGTGGGAGGGGGTGGAGAGTATAGGGGAATAAAGGGGAGAAAAAAATGAGAGAACTGTAATAGCATAATCAATAAAATATATATTTTAAAAATACTAGATTGAAAACATAGGCAGTAAAATTTCAGCTATTCCATACAGTGATATTTTCTGCAATATATCTTCCTAGGACAAGGGAATTAAAGGAAAAATAAACAAATGGGACTACATAAAGTTAAAAAGCTTCTTTACTGTTAAAGGAAACATCAACATCATCAAAATGAAAAGGGATACAACCATATGGGAAAACATATTTGCCAATGATACCTGGGACAAGGGTTTGATCTTCAAAGTATATAAAGAACTCATACGACTCAACCTCAGGAAAACAAACAATCCAATTAAAAAATGGGCAAAGGACCTGAACAGACACTTTTCTAAGGAGGACATATAGAGGGCCCAGAGACATGTGAAAGGATGCTCAACATCACTAGCCATCAGAGAGATGCAAATTAAAACCACAATGATATATCACCTCAAACCAGTCAGAATAGCCATCATTAACAAATGAACAAACAAGTGCTGGCTAGGATGTGGAGAAAAGAGAACCCTAGTGCACTGTTGGTGGGAATGCAGACTGGTGCAGCCATGTGGAAAACAGTGTGGAATCTGCTATAAAAACTAAAAATGGGACTGCTGTTTGACCCAGCAATTTCACTGCTGGGATTATACCCTGAGAATCCTGAAACACCATTTTAAAAGAACCTATGCACCCCAGTATTCATAGCAGGATAATTTACAATAGCCAAGTGTCAGAAACAGCCTGAATGCTTATCTGTAAATGAGTGGATTAAAGAACACATTGGAATACTACACAGCAGAAAGGAAGAAGGAATTCCTACCTTTTTTGACACTGTGATTGGAACTAGAGAGCATTATCCTAAGTGAAGTAAGCCAGGCAATGAAAGCCAAATACCATATGATCTCACCTATAAGAGGATCTTAATGAATAAAACAAACAAATTAACAAATAGAGCCAGAGACAGGAAACATGGAACAGACTGACAATGACCAGAGGGAAGGGGAGAGGGAGAGAAGGGTTGAAAGAAGAGTTAGGGACTAGTTGAAAAACATGTATGAAAGACCCAAGGTCATGGAGAACAGGGTATGGATTGATTGTGGGAGCAGAGGGTGGGTGGAGTGGTGGAGAGCAATGGGGGAAAAATTGGGACAACTGTAATAGAATGACAATAAAATATTCAATAAAAATTTGTTTCTTGCCATAATGACCCTTGGAGACTTTGTTAAAAATTTATTTTTTATTGAATCTATTGAGGTGACTTTCCTGGAGATTTGTATTTAGATAGTAGTGCCATAGGATGGTGGAGCCTCTGTTGTTTTGATTCTTTGAGTACTGCAATGAGCAGGCCCTCTGATTGCCTGTGTTGGACAGGTATTAAATAAATAAGCTTTTGTGTAATATGCCATTGAGATTTGGGGATTTTTTTTTCTGCCAGTGAACAAATTATACTAACTTGATCAGTACTTTACAAAGCTTTTTTAAAAAAATATTTTATTTATCTATTTTTAAAGAGGGGGAAGGGAAGGAGAAAGAGAGGGAGAGAAACATCGATGTGTGGTTGCCTCTCACATGCTCCCTGCTGGGGACCTGGCCTGCAACCCAGGCATGTGCCCTGACTGGGAATCAAACTGGCAACTCTTTGGTTTACAGGCCCATGCTCAATCCACTGAGCTACACCAGCCAGGGTCAAAGCTTTGTTTTCATGTAAGCCTCTTTTATGGCTGGATAGAAACATTTTCATGTCTCATATGGAGCTAAGATATGACTCCATATAAGTGTCAGTAGTTAACCTTTTCCTGTCCTCTGGAGTAGAAGAGAATTGACGCTTTGGTCCTTCTACCTGATAAGCCTTCAAATATTAGAATATGAATAATACTTTCACCCTAAATCCTCTCCCTGCAAAGCAACACTATTATCTATGGACATACAGTTTCTTAACTTTTTACCTTCCTGGCTACTCTGAATAACTTTTGTTTTGCCAATATTCCACTCAAACATAATGTCTGGAATGGAATATAATTCTTACCAAATTATATACTGTGGGGAGAGATCATTGCTTTGCTGAGGTTTGTGATGATGGTGGATTTTGTTTATTTATAGGAAGTACATTATTTTAGATGATGTTTTGGGCTGAGGTTTCTAGATGGGTTTCAATATTAGGTTTGGTTCAGGAAGAGTTTGGCTCTCCTCAGTGCCCAGTGGAAGGTGATGACCTCCAGAGAGCAGCAGCTCCAGGAACATAGTGTGGACCATAGCTGTGGTCCAGCTCTAGACAAAATGGGAGTCACTGAAGATTTTCAGTGGGAGGGTGATAAGGACATATTTACATTATGAACTCTGAAAAAAATAAAAAGAATAATCAGTAAGTGATACATAGTTTGGAAGGGGTGAGACCAAATGTAAAGAGACCAGTCAATTAATCAATCAACCAAATAATCAACACAATGTATTGATTACCTACTAAGTACACTCCACAGAGCCACATAGGTTGGCCACTGGAGAACAAAACATACATGTGAGTGGTCGGTGGATAGTAAAGATGGTTAATGATTTGCTATCCTTACCATATATCGTAAATATAAATGAACAAACTGAAAGGACAGAAGACTAATATCTGAGGACAGGCTTTCTAAAGAAGCAGAAGTTTCTGCTGATGACAAAGTGCGTGAATTAACAGCAAACCCATCTCGAATGGTTTAAAAAAACAAACATAAAAATCCAGAAGTTGTTTCTGGAACGATTCGATCAAAGCTTGTCTCCACTTTTTTTTTCCTATTTCTTTGGCTATTCACTTTATATTTTAGCCTTTTCTTTAGGCTGCTTTTGCTCATGGTTACAAGATAACTATAAGTAGCAATGAAGAATTTATGTATTCTACTTTGCCTCTAGTGGGAGATAAAGGTGCCCATTTCCTACAACCACTGAGCAGAAGTTATAAGCTTTGCTCTGACAAATTTACTTCTGAATCAATCATTGTGGCGAGGTAAATGCATGGAGTAATTCTGAGCATAAAGCTAGTGTCAGTTTATCAAAAGGCACATAGAATAAATGGAGAATGTGGGTCTTTTAAAAAACAAAGTGGGTTATAATTAGCAACAATAAAGGGGAAATGAATGCAGTGTAAACAGCTTACAAATGCCCACTATAGGATGTACATAAAATTGGCCAGACTTAGAGAGGTAGACATTTTTACACTTGAATGGGGTGGTAATCTTTGGGAAGGGACCTTTGGGAATGAGGATGACATGGACATGAACTTCTTACCATGAAATTTATGAGGGTGGAAAGAATGAGCAACCTCATTTTACATTAGGAGTCCAGGGGAAGCAATTCATTGGAGGGGGCATTTTAGCTAAGGAGAAAAGTGGAGGTACAATCAGTAACAGAGGGCTTGTGAGGTTCAGGGAGAGTCCGGAGTTTAGAAATGGCAGCAGAGAAATGGTGATACCATTAACTAGTATATGGGATGTAGCAGGAGAAGCTCATTCAAGGAGAAAACCTTTCAACATCTCTACCTGCAGATGGAGGGGTGAAGACATGTGAGCTGCTGCTCAGAAGAGAGTGAGTGATTAGAAGGATATTTATATTTTGGGACAAAAATGAAAAGAGCATCAGTGCGGTTTACTGGGATAAAGACAATGGGAGAGAAGGCTCCCCTATGACATCAGTTCTGGTTTTTCTCAGTTGGATGCAGTGTGTTGCCAAGGTTGTTACCCTCCAACTGATAAAAATTTCAGTTAAATGTAAGTTAAGAGTGAGAGTGCATTATGATCATTTTGAAACCTTTATGTGAAGAACCAAATTCTGGGACTCCAAATTCCAATTAACAACATTTTGTTAGCATCCATAACCATTTACATATTTTTCATTTGTATTCCTACCTATTGATACGATCCAGTTTCTCCTTAAGTGGAGCAATAGATGCCAAGCTGCCTTTGGTCTTCTGGACACAGGAACACCTGCTTTTGTTCACCATCTCCCTGTATGTTGGGGACCCATAGCTTACTCTTCATTCAGTTCAGCTGCGAACTGACATTAGATTTGACTCTGAAAATCTACTTCCTGGAAACTGGACACCCTGGAAGCTGGACTGGCTCCACTTGGCTCTATTCACTCAGTTTCTTCTCAGCTGCCATGAAAGCCACTGTGCCCTATTCTGTCCTTACCCAGACATTCCTCTTCTCCTCTTATTAGCCTTCTTAAGGATGCACAATTAGATACATCTCAGCATTAAGATGGGCATGCTGCTCTTCCTCATTCCACATACCCATGAAATGCTTAGCACTTTCCTCTACTTTGTTTTCTCTCCATGTTCCTATTCATGACACTATTGATATATTTCTTCACAGACTTTAGGTGGTTTTGCATATCATACCCTTTCATGCTCTCATTCCTATAGTAGGTAAACTCATTTAACTATTATGTCTGAATATTTTATTCAATGATACTCTAAATTTTCTGACTTTAGACTCCTATAGTAAATTTTTTCACTTATAGTATTTATCAGTTTGTGTCTTACATAGTTGTTCATATGTTTGTGCTGAGCTCATGCATATAGCACTCATACTACAATATCTACCGTATCTTCAGGTTTACTTTCTACAGTTGAGCCCAAAATTATTCCTCTACCTGGTACTCTCTACAGTACCAGCACAATCACTTGCATTTAATTTTCACTCAAACATTTGATGAAATAAATATATTTGTGGACAAATACATGTCTAATTAATTTACTTTTAAATAAAATATTTTTATATAGTGTTATCATTAAGCCAAGTATTTCACACTGCTTTACTGTTAGGAACAAGGTAATATATTTTATACGTTGGCATTGCTTTTTGTGGCAGAAGAGCGCAAACTCGTCCTCCTGTGGCTGTGACCAGAGTGTCAAGCAGTCGTCTATTAAGCCTAGGCTCCTACCAGAACCTCCTCCATCCTGTGCTATTGATAGGTACCAAAAGTGATTACAGTAAAAACATAATATTTTACTAGACTCAATATTATGAAACCTAAATGGTTTACTAGACTAAGTGAAAATATTACATATGATCCTGACTTAAATGATTAAAAAATTCTCAATTCAAGTCACAAAAAGTTCTTGTGGAGGGTGTGAGTCTCATGTGGTCTGTGGTGTTCATGAGAAAATAAGCAGGGAAAGGTAAGATAATATAATCTGTAAAATCATGAGATGGTTGATCATGAAATATGGTAAACATCATGTAAATAGGCCTCAGCTGCAGACATAGAATATATCTAGCTTTAGACAAAATGCTATAAATTCTTATACCTCGTACAGTAGGTTACTCTAGAAATATGTCATCAACAATAGTGTTAAAAGGTTTACAGTACACTGCAATTGAATTATTTGTTTTTTAATAGAACTGCAATATAATATTCCTAAATCTACATTTTATTATTTTTATATTAAAATGAAGGATAATGGTACTATTAACACAATGGCTATTAATCTAATGTAACATTTTTTGATTTTACAAGGCTGTCAGTGCAAATAATCATTAATTTTTGGAATATCAAGATAAAAACCTTAGACATACTCAATTATTAATTTTAAAGATATTATAAAATTAAATTGTAATGGTAGAAAATCCACGAAGCAAGCTTTAAAGTCTTTGTCATGATATGTATATATGAAGAAAGAAGAATTTGGGCCAGATATCTCTGTATTCTTTAGTTATTTGTTCATACTCTCATTGCTAATGTAAATTTATAGATACTTTGAGAATAGTCAATCTCCAAAACTAGAGGAATATATCTTTATGTAAACAAAGAGTAAATATTTTATGGGGTGGAAATTTTTCCCCAACTTTTACTATTCAAAAAATTTAGTATTATTAAGGACATGTTTAAACAGGTCTATTAGAGGTTCATCTTTTTTAAAATATCTTTCCAAAGATTTCCCAGAAAATGATTTTAAGGTTAAGATGATTATAATACAGATTTCCCTCTAGAGCAAATACTAGGAAAGTGCCTAATATTAAGACTTTAAGGAAATTTAATCCCAGAAACAGTGAAGCATAAAATTAAAGGTATGAGAATAGGAACTGATTTGTTAAAATGGCCAAATCAATAAAGGTTAATGTTAAAGAACAAAACTACGCATTCTGATGAATTCCCATGACCAAGAAGATTGATTTGGTGTTTCATTTCTTTATCATTTCATTTATTTTCAAGACTTATAAATTGAACTGTGCTTCAGCTGATGAAAATTATATTAACTTTGCAAGATATGAAGTTCACAGCCTTTTTGGTTGAGTGTTGAAAAAGAAATTCTGTTTTTAAAGTAAATCTATTTTATTTTACCTCTTTAAAGATTCAAAATCCTATTCAGAGCTAAACAAAGCAGTGATTTTAAAAAACTAAAAAATATTTTAATATACACTATGCTGACTCAGAATAAAGGAAAAATTATTGACATTTGTTCACCTAACATTTTCCTTCTAAACATATTTTCAATTATTATAGAACATAAACTAACATATTAAGCTTTATTAGCACATTGTATTGAAATAGGACTGATATAGTTTAGTTTAATGTAATTAGAAAACAGTAGAAATATTAAGTACCATTTTATATCTTATTTCCAAAGGAAGAAGGTTAATGAGGGAGATTTTAAGTGGTATTTAAAGACTGAAATCATTCATGAAACTTGTTTCATTTTTATGGGATTAATGATGTATATATATTTAATACAAAATGAAACCACAAATTTTCTTTGGGAGATTAAAATTGGGTATCACCATTTTACTAGTGATAGGGCAGGTAGACTAATGGCTTCCCAAAGTTGTCCTAAACCCCAGAATCTGTGATTATGTTACGTTACATGGCAAAGGGTAATTAAGATGAAAGATTGAATGAAGTTTGATAATCAGCTGACCTTAAAATAGGGAGATTATTCCAGATTATTCAGGTGAACCCAGTGTAACCACAGGGGTCCCTAAATGTGCAGGTGAGAAGCAGGAATCATGGCAGAGGAAATACGATGTGAGAAAGACTTCAATGGCCATTGTTAGCTTTAAAGCTGTCAAGAAATGCAGGTTGCCTTGTGGAAGCTGGAAAAAACAAACTCTCCCTTGGAGTGTCCAGAAAGGAGCAAAGTGCTGCTGACATCTTGATTTTAGACCACCTCCTGAACTGCAAGATTATAGATTTGCATTGCTTTGCACCACTAAGTATGTGGTACTTTGTTACAACAATGACAGGAAACAAACAGCTATAGTAATATTTTTTCTGAAAATCATAAGTTTAAGATTTTGAGAACAGTGGAAGGAGAGGTGTCTAGCAATAATAGTAGCCACAGTTACGATTAGCAGCACTGGCTATGCTGTTAGAGCTTAGAAAGCTTGTCTGTGTATCTCCTGAGTTCTTCACTGTAATTTGGCAGGTAGGAAGGACACGTGGGTGCATACTTTACAGATAAGAAACCTGAGCTCTAAAAAATGTTGTCGCATAAACAGAAATGACTTCAGTCCCTAGTCTCCCTCACTGAATTCTTCAGCCTGGGTACTTTGGCCTGTGTGCCAGTCAGCCATTGTAGAAATAGTGAGGAAGACTTTCAACAAATATGAGGTTTCTAATTCCAAGGACTTAATTACAGTTTGGAGAGTTGGAAGGTGCTTGGATTTTAAATTATTTTTATTTATTTTTTAATCCTTACCCAAGGACATTTTTTCATTGCTTTTTTTAGTTAGATGAAGGGAGAGAGAGAAATATTGATGTGAGAGAGAAGCAACAATTGGTCACCTCCCATACGCGCTAGGCCTGGGGATCATAGCATCAGACAGGGAATCGAACCTACAAACTTTCTCTTTTGGGATGATGCTTCAACCAACTGAGCCAGGGTGGAAGCTACTTGGATTTTTAAATCAACCTTAAAAGTTATAAATATATTTGAATCTGCTCTCAATTAATATTCTAGGGGTTTCTTTGTTGGTGGATGAGCACAAAGATATTACAGTTTCTTGTGAGTTTCTATTACGACCTTGAGAAATGATAAGCAACTTCGTTTGCTTGCTAAGCCAAGGGATTCCAGTACTTGCTCAGCTGCTGGGAAAATTTAGAAAAATGACTCTCCTTGCTGTGGTTTAATTTTTTTAAGTTTCAATTTATTTGTATAATTCTCTTGATTTTAAATTCAATATTACTGAACTAATTTAATTTTTAACTTGTAATTTATGTCAGGCATGGAGTAAAAAGTTCTAGGCCATTATCAAAGATTAACCTTGGGTGAAAGGGTTGGATTCTGCCGTGGAACATGGTGAGCTAGTAGATCAGTGCTATGTGGTGGTTCCAAGCACAGGATGCCTGAGATTCAGGTTTGGCTTCCTCCTTACTTAGCTGTGTGACTTTTAGCAAAGTGGTTATTCTTTGTGCTACCAATTCTTCAACTGCAAACTGAAGAGTGTAAAAGTATTTAACTGATAGGGTTTACATATGAATAACTGAGATAATATGTATTTAAAACAGTGCTATTAAGTATTATACAGTTCCTGTTTAATTTTATTACTTTTAAAGGGGAAAAAACCCCTCTTTTAAAATGCACTTTAAAAAGGCACTTTTAAAAGTCCTCCAGCATTTTCTAACCTCAATATTATTTTACCTCAGCTAACATTCTATCCAAGGTAAACTAATGCTAATATGATACTATAATTTGTTTCTTGAGAAATAAAATGTTTTAGCTTCAAACTAGAGCCATTTAACCATACATCAATAGAGACAACACCACTTAGAAATAAAAATATATGGTATGTAGATCAAATTATTAATGAGTTCTCAAGTAGAACATTTTCCCCCCATTTTTCTATTCTATACAGCATGAGGAGAAATAAACACTTTCTTAAAGTTGCTAAATATTGGCATTTTTACTGTAAACTTGTTGTCATAGTTTTATTCATGTTGTCTTTAAAATTGGTGACAATGTTCATAAGTATAAAGAATCACTTTATGTAGCATGTGGCATTATATACACTCAAAACAACAGCAACAAACAACCCCCCCAAAATAACGGTGGAGCAAATCTGCAATGTGAAACTTAGATAAGAATTAGGTAAGAATTATTATTAGAATAAATATTAGAATAAACTTTGGCAGCAATTTTATGGTATATATGCAAATAATAAGCAAAGATGTTATTTGATTAAAAATACATTATTTAGCTGTTAGGAGGGTGGTAGTGTTTCTAAACCAAAGGGATACATATCAGTAAGAAGGTGATTAATATACAGTTTATGTTGGTTACATATATCATTATCTACTGGGGAAAATAGAATTCTTAATTTTAGCATTATTATTTTTTTGTGGAAAATAGAACATTTTATTTCAACACTTGGATAGAGTCACACTTTAGAGACAGTTTTCCCCCATGAATAAATATTCACATCATGTGTACTGTAAAATTTCAATGTAATCTGTTTCAAAAAATTCATAGTATAATAATTGCTGGTTTGTTAAATTAAAAAGCAATAATAGTTACCAATACTGCCTCATTTTTACTGTGACTTTACTTTTGAATGATAATTTTTAACAAGGTTGGAATTTCTAGATTGGCAATTATTTTTCCTAAGCATGTTGACTAGTGATTTTATGTTGCTACTACATGGACCCTACACCCATAGTCTAGATCAGCAGTTTTCAACCTTTTTCATAAACTTCTGTGGTACACCAAAAATATAGTATATTTTTTGCCAATGAGACAAAATATAGGCATAATTTTGATTTATTTACAAATAGTAATAATAATAATCTACTTTTTTCTCCAAAATGACTTTTTAAAACATAGGCTTTAAAAAGCCTATGTTTGTATATAAATATTTCTAGTACCAAGAATTAAGCAATCAGATGCCACCTCATTATGTGTGATGAACAATACGATGCAACTCTGTTATGTGACCTGTGTATTTGTGGGTGAAGACAGGGCATTCACACCAGATGGCTATTGTATTGACTGTTGTCATTTTTTTATTTGACAATCTAAGGGAGAATGAGTCTGTGGCCCTAACTAAGCAGTCAGCTATTGCACGTTTTAAAAATTCTTATGGCACACCACTTGAAAATTGCTAGTCTAGAATAAGGTCTTATATTGGCAGTTTGGAATTCCTGATGATGAATTATATTGAGAATATGACAAATTCAGTCATCAAGCCAGACTGGATCAAATGTTATTTGAAACATATAACTGACAAGGATTAGTATTTAGGGTAAATAAAGAGGAAAGAAAAACAGCAGGTAAAAGGGTCACAGCATTTGAAAAGATTTTACAGAGGAGAACCTTCAATAAACATTTGAAAATATATGAAATTCATTAATGATCAAGGATTGTCAAACAACATACTACTTCACATATAATTTGGCAAACAATGGAAAGATCAATATTATGTATTCATTGATAATCAGGAACTCTTGAATACTGTTAATGAGTAACAACAATTGGAACATTTTGTCAAAAACTGCATTGGATATGTTAGTGAAGACATATTTATTCAAGACTATTGCAAGAGAGGAGAAAGACTGAACTAAACTTCGCTGAAATTAAAGGTGAGGGGAATTTTGAGTTCTGAAGTGAGCTAGTGGAAAAAGCTCTGGAGTGCATTATGGACAAATGAAGATGTTAGCTTTGATGTAGGGGAAAGAGAAGAGAAGAAAATGGAATTGAGAAGAGTAATGTAGAGAATTTAGCATACCAAATAGCATTTTATTTCTTAAATAAAAAAATGATCTGAAACAATTATGGACACATCTTTAGATTTTTAAATATGAAATACTTCAGAGTTTCATAACAACATGTAGTCTAGCAACTTAACTTTTTGAAATTTAAATTGCTATAGGTCTGTAAAAATATAAAATATTGGTATTTGTATGTATCTTAATATATGTAACCGTATTTGGTTTTTATGGCTTTTGTAACAAATTACGGCAGTATTGGAAGCTTAATACAACAGAGGTTTATTCTCTCCTAGTTCTGGAAGCCAGAAGTCCAAAATCAGTATCACTGGGCTGAAAACAAGGTGTTAGTTAGCATGGTTATGCACCCTCCAAAGGCCCTGTGGGAGAAAATGTTCCTTTCCTCTTACAGCTTCTGGTGGCTGCCAGCATTCTTTAACTTGTGACTCCATCTCTGCAACCATCAAGACCATCATCTTCAAATCTCTTTTTGTTCTACCTTCATATTGCCTTCTCTTTTACATGTGTGTGCCTGGTTCAAATCTCTTCCTTCCCTTCTCTCTTACATGACACTTGTGTGTGTTTAGGACCCACTTAGGTAACATAGCCGTCACCACCCTGTTGTCCATTTCATGACTTCCTTTTTGTTTTTGCTCTGTCCCTCTGTCCCCTACCCCCGACCCCTATAGCTGTCATCCTGCTCTATATCTATGAGTCTGTCTCTATTTTGCTTGTTAGTTCAGTTTGTTCATTAAATTCCACATATGAGTGAAAGCATATGGTATTTGTCCTTCTCTGACTGGCTTATTACACTTACTGTAATGTTTTCCAGATCCATCCATGCTGTTACAACAGGTACAATTTTCTCCTTTATTATGGCTGAGTAGTATTACATTGTGTAAATGTCCCAGAGCTGTTTTATCCACTCATCTACTGATGGACACTTGGGCTGTTTCCATATCTTGGCAACTGTAAATACACTGCAATGAACATAGGCGTACTATGTTCTCTTGTACGTGTTTTGAGTTTCTTTGGATAAATTCCCGGAAGTGGAACTGCAGGGTCAAGAGGCAGTTCCATTTTTAATTTTTTGAGGCATCTCCACACAGCTTTCTATAGTGGCTACACCAATCTGCATTCCCACCACAGTGCAAAAATGTTTCCCTTTCTCCACATCCTTGCCAGCACTTACTGTTTGTTGATTTGTTGATGATAGCCATTCAGATCAGTGTGAGGTGGTATCTTATTGTGGTTCTAATTTTAATTTCTCTGATGATTAGTGATGTTGAACATCTTTTCATATGTCCATTGGCCATCTCTATGTCCTCTTTGGAAAAGTGTCTATTCAGGACCTTTACTGGTTTCTTTTTTTGTTGTTGTTGGCATTGAGTTCTATAAGTTCTTTATAAATTTTGGATATAACCTTTTCTCAGATGTATTGGCAAATATGTTCTCCCATTTAGTGGGTTGACTTTTTATTTTGCTCATGGCTTTCTTTGCTGTGCAAATTCTTTTTAGTTTGATGCAGTCCCATTTGTTGATTATTATTTTTTGTTTCTTTTGCCAGAGGAGATGTATCATATAAAATATTACTATGAACAATGTTGGAGATTTTACTGCCTATGTTTTCCTCTAGAATTTTTGTGGTTTGGGGGCTAACATATAAGTCTTTAATCCATTTTGAATTTACTCTTATGTGTGGCATAAGAAGGTGGTCTAGTTTTACTTTTTTCAATGTATCTGTCCAATTTTCCCAACATCATTCATTGAATAAACTATATTTAGCCCATTGTATGTGCTTGCTTTCTCTGTCAAATATTAGTTGAATATAAAGGTATGGGTTTATTTCTGGGCTCTCTTTTTGGTTCCATTGATCTATGTGTCTGTTTTTATGCCAGTACCATGCTGTTTTGATTGCTATGTCCTTATAATATATTTTGATATTAGGTAGCTTGATTCCTCCAACTTTGTTAATCTTTCTCAAGGTTGCCATTGCTATTTGGGACATTGTGTGGTTCCATAGAAATTTTTGAAATATTTGTTATAGTTTTGGGAAAGATATTGGTATCTTGGTAGCAATTGGGGTATTATGGACATTTTAGTGGTGTTGATTCTTCCTATCCATCAATATGGTATGTGCTTCCACTTATTTGTATCTTCTTCAATTTCTGTCTTCAGTGTCTTATTTTTTTCTGAATACAGGTCTTTCACATCTTTGGTTAGATTTTTTCCTAGGTATTTTATTATTTTTGGAGCAATTGTGAATAGGATTGTTTTATTTATTTCCCTTTCTGTTAGTTCATTATTATTATATAAAAAATGAAACTAATTTCTGAATATTAATTTGTATCCTGCTACTTTGCTGAATTCATTTATCAGTTCTAGCATTTTCTTGGTGGAACCTTTGGGGTTCTCTATGTACAGTATCATGTCAGCTACAAATAAAGACAGTGTTAGTTCTTCTATTCCAATATGGATGCCTTTTATTTCTTCTTCTTGTCTAATTGCTATGGTTGGGACTTACAGTACTTCCAAAACCAGATAAAGACACTACAGAAAAAGAAAATCAACAGTCAATGTCCCTGATGAACAAAGATGCTAAAATACTTACCAAAATATCAGCAAAACAGTACAGCAATACACCAAAAATATCATATACCATGGTCAAATGGATTTATTCTGGGAATGCAAAGTCTGTACAACATTTGAAAATAAATAAATGTGATATACCACATAAACAAGGTGAAGGATAAAAACCATGCTATCTTATCAATAGATGCATAAAAGCATTTGATAAAATTCAACACCCATTTATGATAAAAGCTCTAGCAAAGTGGGAATAGAGGGAACATACCTAAATATAAGAAAGGCCATATGTCACAAACCCACTGCCTGCATCATACTCAATAAGCAAAAACTGCAAGCATTCCCCTAAAGATCGGAAACAGGGCAGGGATGTTTGCTTACACCTCTCTTATTCAACATAGTTAATTCACTTTTGAAGTTTTTGTTTGGTGTCCATCTGTTTTTAGCTTGTGTCTAAGGACTTTCTTGAAGATGGAGTGGACATCATTATATCCACAATTACTACTTTTCTCTGGCGTTTAGAGTCAGTCTTTCTTTTAATTATTTCCCTCTATGAGACATGGACAACTGAAGCTATGGACAACTGGTGATTGGCAGTTTCATCACAACAACACACCTGCTCGTGAATCACAACTTGGGCAGAGTTTTTTGGCAAAATATCAGATCACCCAGGTGACTCAGCCCCGCTACAGTGCTGATTTGGCATCCTGCAATTTCTGGCTTTTCTCAAAACTAAAATAACCTTTGAAAAGGAAGAGATTTCAGACCACTGATAAGATTCAGGAAATACAATGGGGCAGCTGATGGTGATTGGGAGGACTGTGTGAGTTCCCAAGGTGCCTACTTTGAAGGGGACTGAAGTGTCATTGTTTTATGTGTAATGTTTCTTGTGTCATGTATCTTCTTCAATAAATGTCTCTATTTTTTATATTACATAGCTGCATACCTTCCTTACAGACCTCACATGGTGAATTTAACAAGTAACAAATGTTTAGAACAGGTCTTTATCATGAGGGTATTCAATAGGTATCTATCAGGTGTGTATAATGGGCAGGCATTATATCAGTTGTCAGGTATACAAAGATATCTAAGTCACAGCCCTCATCTTCAAGGAATCTAGTCTAATAGAGACATATTAACACAATTATAATACATTATGATAAATTACATAATATTAGGATATGTGAAGCACAGGGATAATGTAATAACACAAACATGCATATGCATATGTACAAAGAGATGAAGATATTAAGGAGGAAACTAAGACATTTCTGGAGTGGAAAGATATGGTTATGGTTGGGAAGGGTAGAGAGGAGGGGTTGAAAGTAGTAGGTGGAATGTAGATTGAAGGGTGAGCATAGCCTGAATACAAAAACTCTATTTCATGCTAAAGAACTTCAACATTGTAGAATTGCCTGAAGAGTATAAACATGGTAGAAACTTGATAAACTTGATATGTGTAGTACAGGAATGACTCACTGAAGGTGGTATGTATTGATTAGATAGCACTTGTTACCCAATAGAATGAAGGCAGACAGAAGCATGAAGAGTATTGTGATTGTCTAGGTAAGAGATGGTGAATAATACATAATGAGAATGGAAAGAATATTTCAGGAGAATATTTACATTATTTAGGAAGTAGAATAAACAGGACAGTGACTGGATCTGGGCATTTTGTGAAAGAGAGGTAGGAGTCTTTGAAGACTCATAGATTTGTGATCTGAATATCTATATGATGATATAATTAAAATGGCTTAAAACAGGGAATACAGGATAGGGAAAATTTTAGGAAGGAGAAATAGTGCATATTCTGTTATAAGTGACTAGTTAAAGGAGAGGGCAGGAATAGAAAAACAGATAAAATGCAAGGAAAAATAGAAGAGACAGGAAAAATAAACATGGACAAAGTCAGGTAAAGATAGAAAAACAATGTAAGAGAAAATCATAAATACTTGCAGAGTGATGCCTGGTCTTATATTTGAGAAGCAATTCTGCTTTTGCTTCTTGATAGAATGGCCTCTAGAAGCAATGCCTATTTTAATTTTGCAACTATAGGTGTGGTTGTTGCTTTTTATTCATAATTATAAGTCAAATAATATAAATGTTGAATTGGAGAAAAGTAAAGAATGATGAGGACAAAGGAGAGCAAAGAAAACAGAGACCAAGTTTGGTTATCCTGCAGTAAAACTTGTATCTATCAATGATGTCAGCTCTTGTAAAGGAATTTGTGTCTTTTTATATGTGTAACCCAAAGACTCAGACAGCAGTGTGGTGATGGCCAGCAGGAAGCGGGGGCTGGGTGGAGGTGGGCAAAGGGGGGGAAATGGGGATATCTGCAATAGTGTCAACAATAAAAGTAAATTAAAAATTAAAAAATAAACAAAAAGAAAATATTACTGTAGAAAATTAACATGAAAACATGAGGTATCTACAGCTGAAAATTACCCTGAGGATATTTTAGTTCCATTGAGATGTATAATTGTTGTGGATTTTTTTCCATGACTCTTGATCATAAGAAAAAATCTCTCTCAATTTTTTAAGTCAAATAGAATCTTGCTAAGCCCTAAAAAAAAAGAGGAGATTGATATTACAGAAAAACCAACTTAACTTTTTCACTGGATTAATATTCAGTTATGATATGTGAATCTGAGAAGCTAAAAAGGTGGGCTATGTGTTATACCTGTATTTTAGTTTCTTCATGTACAGGATAGATAACCATATCTACCTGTAAGGGCATAAACAAGACATAGACTCATAGGACTGGAAAGAATTCACATAGATTTGTTTCTAATCACTGCTTTGAAAATTGTTTCTGCATAAAATTAATCACACAAGTTTGCCTGGCCAAGTGTTCTCACATTCACAGAACTGACTATTTTTGTGGGATGGTAAGGTTGATTTGAGAGTAAATATATCCAAATCAACAAACCAGTAAATGTTTGTGAAGAACTGAGTCTTCTTTTGTTCAGGGGGTATAAACCTTGTCAAAACTATGGACCTTGTTATGATAAACATTTTAAAACTGTTAAAGATTGTTTGGATTTTTGTCTCATAAAATCACTGTGTACCAAAAGTATTCTTTACTAATTTCATTTTGAAATTGCCAAGGGCAGCTATATTTTGAAATATGATTTATATCAGAATATGCAATCAATATTTAATTGATTTTCAGTCCCTGAATCTGTGACTTCAAATTTGATCAATGCAAAGTAGAGGATCGGTAATTAAACAGTAATGACTTTTTCAAATGAAAGTAGTTAACATTATTGTAAATTGCTTTGCTATGAGTAGGTTTAGACTCTTGATGGTTTTGTAAATGATTTTGGGAATAAAACCAAGCTTTCAATTACATTATTATTCCAGGCCTTAGTAAAAAGATTTTAAAGAAATGTATATAAACCTCAGAAAACAAATAAAACAAATATATATAAACAAGTATCTATATCTCAGAAAAGATATGTGACAACCTGAGAATTACTTCACTAACTTGTAAGATGGCCTTTTCAGATACATAAGGACCCTGAGATTATTTTGATGATTGACTTGCCAATTCACATGAGATATGCATGGAAAGTAAACAGTTGTGTTGGACAGAAGAACAAAACAGGCAAAAAGTGAGCAAGACTGCAACCAGATTGCTCTTCAACATAGCATATGCTGGATTCTTATTCTAGTGGCTTGGAAACGCTGGGAGACCAAATTTGTAGTTATAGTCACCAGACTGTGGGGATTGTTTTCATCATTTTGTAGTTGTCTTGAGATGTCTGCCTGAAACATGTAGGCTCTGGCCCTATGAGGGAAGCCTTAATTGTTCAGTGGTGGTCAAATTGCTTCAGAGGAAAGGCTGGATTACTGGTCCACATACTCTCAAATCTTGGCAGTTCAGCACAGTTGAACTCTATTGACCACAAAGAATGATGTGGTGAGTAATGGAAAAATCAGCTGAAGGGTTTGTTCCAATAGCCCAAACTAGTGGTCTACACAATCTTTTCAACCTGACCATATAGAAGGAAAGGATGGAGTGCAGAATAGTAGTTTAGATAGTTTTGTGCACAAATTTCAAGAGCTTAAGAGTTCAGACATAATGGCATCTGGTAGGTCATGCACAACACACAACTAGTACAGAACTAGTTATAGACCGTTGATATTTGGTGTACATTGAACCACTTATTTATCATAATCAAACAGTGCTTTCACTTGAGTGGTGCTAGAAATCATGGATTTTCTAATTTTACTTACTTTGTAATGTAATTTATTGCATAAGTAATGCTAGAATACATATGGAAGATTTTATTAAAAAATTCCAGCCAGGTGGAAGAAGATAATGGGGGGAAAAGAGGGAAGGGATATCAAGGAACATGTATAAAGGACACATGGACAAAGTCAAAGGGGCTAGGATCAAGAGTGGGAGGTGGGGATGGCTGGGGTTGGGGTGGGAGGGAGAAATGGAGACAACTGTACTTGAATATCAATTAAAAAAGAAAATCCAAGACAAAATAATTTTACACATAAATAATTATATTTCTCTAACAATAACTCAAAATACATAACCACAATAACATTAACATATCCAACATTTAACATGTCTCAATATCATCTAACATCTCATTCTTGTTCTATTTCTCTCATTGTCTCAAAAATATCTTATTTTTTTTTACTGTACTGGAATTGGGATTTTAACAAAACTTACATATTGCATTTGTTTTTTAAAATATCTCTTTAGTTTTCTTTCTTTTTTATTTTCTTTGGATCTATAATAGTTTTCTTTTTGAACATATTGGATCATTTATTTTGTAGAATTTCTCAAGTTTTGGATTTGGCTGATTGTTTTTCTGAATGTGTCATTTGGCTGAATGTGTTGGTTAACACATTCCTGTTTCTATATGCTGAATTTTCTGTAAAGGGGGTCATTGCTGGAGGTTTGATTAAATTAAGTTTCTTTAAAAAAATACTGTGTACTTCTCACTGTACTACATGAGGAAGCACATATATCTTGTTGCTCTTTAATGATGTTAAGATTGATGAGTAGGTTTGGGTGGTATCAACCTGATCCCTTGATTATAATTCCCCAAATATTTTTCACCTAATAGTTTTAGTAGACTTGGGTGATTGTTTCTTAAATCCATTATCTCATTAGAAAGTAGATTTTAATGCTACCATTTTTCTTGCAATTATTAGTTCTGATTCTTCTATAAAGATCTTTCTCTAATCAGCTTTGATTACCCTTAAAAATGATATATGTGGGAAGACAGGATAATGCCAGATTGTTTCCATTTATTTATCAATTATCAGCTTATTGAGTTGATGCCCTAGCAACATTTAAAAGTTACCAATAAATTTTTAATTTATTATACTATATCATTTATTTTTATATCACTTTGAGCTAATTGATTATATATAAATATGGAAACATTTATTATAAAGATATGAAATATTTTATATGCTTCAGTCTACTGGAGTTACTATTTTTTTCTGCTGGCTCAAGTTGTCCCATATTTGGCCAGTGGGAAAAATTGCCTATGTTATTTTAGCATGACTCCCAATTTTTTTTCATACTGTTTTACTCTCAGGCATAAGCAACATATTATAGGGTTATTTTCAATAGTACTTGTTCCAGACCTAAATTACCTTTTTAAAGAAGGTAGTTTTATTTAGAAACCAGAATATGGAAAGTGAGGGTTTTCATTGCCACTGGGTTGTCATTGTTTACAGGCTTTGTTAGTGGACAGGAAATTATGTATATATATATATTAGTTTTCTGACATTTGCTCCCATTCCAGCCCACCACCCTAGCCCGCCCCACATCCCTCCCACCTCCACCCCCGCTAGTTTTTGTCCATGTATCCTTCATATTTGTTGCTCCAAACCCTTCCCCTTTCCCCCTGAAATTCCCTCCCCTCTCCCCTCTGGTGACTATCAACCCCTTCTCAATTTCAGTGTCTTTGGTTATATTATGCTTGTTTGTTTGTTTTGTTGATTAGGTTCCTTTTAAAGGTGAGATCATATGGTATTTGTCTTTCACTGCCTGGCTTATTTCACTTAGCATAATGCTCTCCAGTTCCATCCATGCTGTCACAAAGGGTAGGAGTCCTTCTTTCTTTCTGCTGCATAGAATTCCATTGTGTAAATGTACCATAGTTTGATCCATTCATTTACTGATGGGTACCTAGGTTGCTTCCAATACTTGGCTATTGTAAATTGTGCTGCTATGAACATTGGGGTGCATAGGTTCTTTTGGATTGGTGTTTCAGGGTTCTTAGGATATAATCCTAGCAGTGGAATTGTTGGGTCAAAACGTAGATCCATTTTTAGTTTTCTTAGAAAATTCCATACTGTTTTCCAAAGTGGTTGTACCAGTCTGCAATCCCACCAACAGTGCACTAGGGTCCCCTTTTCTCCACAACCTCTCCAACACTTGTTGTTTGTTGCTTTATGATGGCTATTCTGACAGGTGTGAAGTGGTATCTCATTGTGGTTTTAATTTGCATCTCTCTGATAGCTAGTGATATTGAGCATCTTTTCATGTGTCTCTGGATCCTCTGTATGTCCTCCTTGGAGAAGTGTCTGTTCAAGTCCTTTGCCCATTTTTTAATTCAGTTGCTTGTCCTCTTAGAGTGGAGTCATGTGAGTTCTTTATATATTTTAGAGATTAGACCCTTGTCTGAGGTATCATTGGCAAATATGTTTTCCCATACAGTTGGTTTTCTTTTTATTTTAATACTGTTTTCTTTAGCTGTGCAGAAGCTTTTTATTTTTATGAGATCCCATTTGTTTATTCTTTCCTTTATGTCCCTTGCTTTAGGGGACATATCAGTAAAAGTGTTGCTGCATGAAATATCTGAGATTGTCCTGCCTATGTTCTCCTCTAGGACTTTAATTGTGTCATGGCTTATATTTAAATCTTTTCTCCACCTTGAGTTTATTTTTGTGTATGGTGTAAATTGGTACTCAAGTTTCATTTTTTTGCACATAGCTATCCAGTTCTCCCAACACCACTTGTTGAAGAGGCTATTTTTACCCCACTTTATGTTGCTGCCTCCTTTGTCAAATATTAATTGACCATAGATAATTGGGCTTATTTCTGGGCTCTCTGTTTTATTCCACTGGTCCATGTTCCTGTTTTTGTGCCAGTACCAGGCTGTTTTGATTACAGTGGCCTTGTAATACAGTTTAGTGTCAGGTATTGCGATCCCTCCTACTTTGCTTTTCTTTCTCAAAATTGCAGCAGCTATTCGAGGTTGTTTATAATTCCATATAAATTTTTGAAGTGTTTTTCTATATCTGTGAAATATGCCATTGGTAATTTGATAGGTATTGCATTGAATCTGTAAATTGCTTTGGGTAGTATGGACATTTTAATGATGTTAATTCTTCCAATCCACGAACATGGTATACATTTCCATTTGTTTGTGTCTTCCTTGATTTCTTTCTTCAGCATTGTGTAGTTTTCTGAGTATAGATCTTTTACTTCCTTGGTTAGGTTTATTCCTAGGTATTTTATTTTTCTTTTTGCTATATCAAATGGGATTTTTCCCTTGACTTTTGCTTCTGCTCTTTCATTGTTGGTATACAAAAATGCCTTTGATTTCTGGATATTGACTTTGTATCCTGCTGTTTGGCCAAATTTATTTATTAGGTTGAGCAGCTTTTTGGCCGAGTCTATAGGATATTCTATGTACACTATCATGTCATCTGCAAACAGTGATAGCTTTGTTTCCTCCTTTCCAATTTGGATGCCTTTTCTTTCCTTTTCTTGTCTAATTGCTGTGGCTAAGACTTCCAATACTATATTGAATAGAAGTGGTGAAAGTGGACAAACTTGTGTTGTTCCTGATCTTAGTGGAAAAGATTTTAGTTTTTGTCCATTGAGTATGATGTTGGCTGTAGGTTTCATATATGGCTTTGATTATGTTGAGGAATGCTCCCTCTTTTCCCACTTTGCTCAGTGTTTTTTATCATAAATGGGTGCTGTACCTTATCAAATGCTTTTTCCAAGTCTATTGATATGATCATGTGATTTTTGTCTTTGCTTTTGTTTATGTGATGTATTACATTTACTGATTTGTGAATGTTGAACCAACCTTGCATCCCTGGGATGAATCCCACTTGGTCATGGTGTATGATCTTTTTAATGTATTGTTGAATGTGGTTTGCCAATATTTTGTTGAGAATTTTAGCATCTATGTTCATCAGCGATATTGGCCTAAAGTTTTCTTTCTTTGTTGTGTCTTTATCTGGTTTGGGGAGTAGGATGATGCTGGCTTCATAAAAAGAGTTTGGGAGTTTTCCATCATTTTGGATTTTTTGGAATAGTCTATGAATGATAGGGGTTAGCTCTTCCTTAAA